>JAXCGZ010022670.1:200000-222500 GCA_037179515.1 Halocaridina rubra | reverse complement strand
TTCTCTCTCTCTCTCTCTCTCTCTCTCTCTCTCTCTCTCTCTCTCTCCTCTCTCTCTCTCTCTCTCTCTCTCTCTCTCTCTCTCTCTCTCTCTCTCTTCCTTGACTTGGAGCCATAAATAGACATATGCGTCTACCAAAGGCCTGTTACTGACAACAACAACAAAGTATGTCTTAGTATCTAGCATAATCCTCCTAATGCAAACACCGGTGTTTTCTATATAAATAAAATCTGTCCCTCTCGAATCAATAGGATATGTATATTATGGCTATACTATTCTTCATCGAATCTTTATTTACAAGTTTTATACTGAATCAAATCAGAAAGAACGACTATAATATATATATATATATATATATATATATATATATATATATATATATATATATATATATATATATATATATATATATATATATTTAAATTCCTCCTTCTGTTTGTTTTGCTTCATATTCTTTGCCAGTAATGTTTCTCATTCTCTAAGCGCTATATTTTTTTATCGTTCTAATTAGATATTTTTAGCAATTGTTTAACCACATGGTATCAGGAGCTAAAGACTCCATCGCACATCTGTTGTAGCCAACCCTTTTAAGACATATCTCTTTTGATCTCAACTCAAGAGACCCAATGCCAAATGACAGACCATTCTGCCACTTTAACTGCTTAGCTTATCAACTGCAGGCCATTCGTCATAAAGGTGATATTCCATTACTCTCTCAATGCATGATAACCTCTGTATACCTATCTGTTCCTGTATTTTTATGTCTTCCCACTCCTCCTGTTTCTTTTTCCTCCTTGTCCCCAAAATATCAACATGCACGTTTGGGTTTTTCGCTTATTAGAAAAAAAAAGTATTTGTAAACAGGCTATTTTAAGAAAATAATGCAAATAATTATGAGATACACACTTAAAATAGAGAGAAAACTTTTTTTCTATTCCAGCAGATGTACGAGATCTTTCATATGTGACAATGTTATTCATGGATATATATATTGAGCTTTCCATGCCAAGTAAGTATAAATGTAGACAAAAAGCAAAGAATCCATTTTTCCAAATTCTTCTTCTTCCTTCCCACCCACCCACCCACCCTAAAAGGACACTCAAAAGACTAAGCGTGAAATTCTGTCTTGAGAAATCCTCCTAAGAAATTAACTGTGTGGTTGTCTCGAGCACCCCGCCTAAGAAAGAAGTTATATTTAGGTTCCCAGCTCTCCCACCACGGCGTCGTCCCCCTCAACAAACAGAGATTTGTTTCTTAAGGCCCAGTTACATACAGACGATTTCATCCTTGTAGTCAAACGCGTGTTTCATAATAACTACTTTAGCATTTCCGATAGTATGAACACGCATTTTCTTACTAACCCATTAAAATTAAGAATAAAATAAAATAAAATGCAGAATGTATGTATCCAAGACCCTTTCCATTAGATTTTTTTGTGATTTTAGTAACTAACGCGCTACGAATGTTTACACGAAAAAAAATAATATATTTTATTTACTCATATATATATATATATATATATATATATATATATATATATATATATATATATATATATATATATATATATACACTCGTACAGTTGCAATTGGTTAATACTTTGCCAAGAGCTTTGAAGACTGACTGCCAATACAAACTGAAACTCTCTCTTAATTTGTATTATAATAATAAGTATCTTTTAGTAATCATTTCCTCGTGTGAAGCATTATAATTCAATAAGAAACTTTTAAATATCTTTCCATACTTATGAGCGCTAAGTCATAAATACTGTCGGTTGTACAATGTCAATTCGAGTTAACCCAGTGAGCTACTCTTTAGCGTGTTTTTTTTTTCATATCCTAGAATATCACGAGAGAAAACACTGTTTAATCTCTTTTATTATTATTCTGCTATTTTCTATACTCTTGTTTTCCTTATGGTTTTCTTCCACACTGCAACCGCTTTTTTTTTCCTTTTATTATATAAAAAATTTCAACCTGTTTTTCTTTTTCTCTCTCTCTTTTTTTTATTTCCAATTTCATGCCACTCCTGTCACTGTATTTGAGGATATTATTATCATTATCATATCCGTGATAATCATTAAACGACATAATATCCGCAAATACATACTTCACATATTAATATTAAATTTGCACAGTCTCAGATCACCAATATAAAGAGAAACCATCACCATATAATATATTAAAATGGTTATCAATACATAAAAGTACAAAACACTGAAATTAAGGCTTCCAAGGGTAAGGTAATGCAATAATATCTCAAAATATTTTAATAAGTTGAAAATCTTCATTATATTAAAGGTAATGTAAATAAGTTTACGTACCAAGGAATTAATTAAAAATACATTAATATGCAACTAAGGATAATTATAAAGACCTTTTTTTTCTATTTTGTCTTCTAACTGGGTATGAGTTCAGAAACCTTAATTTCAGCCATGGGATAAATAAGGTCAAATTGGAGTGGTCTTTCAAAATCACTTATTATTTTATTTAGTTGTCCTAAGGGTTTTGTACAGTATAGAATATAATATTTATCTTTAACTAAGTCAAATGTTGATCAATAAAAATAATATAATATTACATATATTATTTATATGAGTTCTCATGCATTATACCTTTTTTTTTACCAAATAGATTAAATGTGAATTTCCCGTATAAAACCTCAGTGAAAGTGAATAGTGTAAACAAAACTCATAGAGTAGAGGCTACTTCTACATCTTCTCTGGACTTTTCTTATATTACATAGTTTCATTATTTTTCTTGGCACTGGCAGCAAGTATGTCAGAATAAATCAAGTTTTTAAAGAAACATGAAAAGGCATCAACAACACTTAATAAAAAGTCTACCATATGAAAGCGCATTTGCTAAGTGCATTACACATTTTGATATAAAGCAGACAGTAATAGCAGTAGTAGTAGAAGTAATAATAATAATATATATTATTATTATTAATGATATAGTAAAGACTAGCATATAATGACTAATATTATTAAGATCCAATGAAACAGTCCAGGGAAGCTCATATTTGTGAAGATAATAAAGAAACAAATAAAAATTATTACAGCAAATTTCACAAATTAAGCACTAACCGCTTACAAAGTAAATAGGTCAACTGGTACTGGTCAAAAAAAAAATATCCCCATAATTTCTTTAATAATGAGGAAAGAGCATAAACAGAGATTCTAATGTCTAATTGTAATTTCTTTCACTCTTTTTTTTTCTTTATTTGATGCGTAAGAAAGAGGATAAGATTGTATATCATCATAACAAGCATCAGCAGCAGCATATTGTTATACCTTTTTCTTTCTTGCTTTGCCAAATAAAGAAAGGAAGAGATGAAAGAAATATATCAAGAGAGATCCCATGAACTATACATAGTTCGAACCATTTTCCTTTTTCTCATTAAAGAAGAAATTCATCTGAACAAACAGTCATTTCCTCTGCCAAGTGAAAGATCAGAGGAAAATATCTAAAAGAGTACAAAGAATGAATATATTTAAAGAGGGATGGGTAGGCATCTTTTTTTTATATCAAAATAGTAAAAAAAATCTCAGGATAGGAGATGCTATCCAAATTGAGATACCAAATTGGCGTATGTGTAAAAGGGCCAAGATTTTTTTTCTCCAGAGCTACGCTGTGTAAGGGGAGAGTGGACACAGCGAAGCTCTGCCACAAGAGAAGCTAGATACAAAAGTCGCCAGCGGGAGAGAAAAAACTTTCTCTGAAACCACTAAATCACTGAGAGAATTTACCGTGTAATTTCGATCTTTGTTAAAAGAGAAGAAATGTGACTGAAATGGAACTATGCCATCATGCTCGTAAGAACTGAGCTGAATAATATTTAAGAGAAACACAGTGAAAATTACTTGAGAAGATATACTGTTGCATAGACGGAAAGAGTTCGTGCTTTGACGCTCTTTCATTATGACAATACTCCAAATCTTCTGTTTAGGACAAGAGAAAGAAATAATATCTGAGCAAAGGTAAAAACATCGATCCCTGCACACCACGCTAGAGGAGCATTTGGAGCATCTACTGTGATTTATTTATATAGTTTTAAAAGATTTTTTGTTTATATTATATAGGGATGGAGTGCCTTTATTCATCCTTACTTTTGACCGTGAGCATTGCGGAGGTCTCGGCTTGGCCTGCGGTGTTCGTTGCACGGCAGGTAAAAATGCCTGTGTCCTCTGAGTAGGTCACTTTGATATCCAGCACAGCTGTGTTGCCTTCCATAAACATCTGCAATAAGAAGAAAACATTTTCACTTTAGCGATAAAGATGCAAATAAGAAATTCATTGAGCTGATCATAAATTAGATTAACCTCAATGAGCTAGGATACCTTCGTAGGTGTGTAGTTACTTAAACAAGTCCACAGGAAATAGCTTTATGCTTGTAACTCCAAGTCTCTAGAGAGGTTTCCTACTTCTTTTTTTACTCTCTAAAACTTATCACACTTGTCCTTGAATTAAAAATACGATTGCATTTTACATATACAGTTTTTTCGCTTATGGAACTCCAGTTATCAACTATCCTTACGCTATAAAATACGTTTTTACATATTACAAAAAAAGTTTTGTTACGAAGTTTCAAACTATGATCTCTAGTTCTAGAGCCACCAATATCAAAGTATCACTACCTTTCAACTCTGTTTTAGAAACTATAAAAATCGTTACCATATTCCCAGCTCAAAGTACCACTACCTTTCAACTCTGTTTTAGAAACTATAAAAATCGTTACCATATTCCCCCGCTTTCTTCCACCTTCAAGTGGTGGTAAGTCTAGCTCCTTAAGCCTTTTTTCAAAACTAAGAATTCGTATCTCTGTCAACAGCTTGGTAGCAAGTCTTTGAGCATTATCCAATTAAGTCATACTTTTTCTAAAAGCGGATTCCAGAAAGGTATTGCCTATTCAAGAAAAGGCCTCTCGTAATTTATGCAAATAGTTTTTAATATATTCTTGTCCGTATACCTGAATGCCGCCCTTATGCTTGCTAATAAAGCATACGCTGCTTGTGTGTGTGAGTATGTGTGTGTGGTTATTATGGGACGTTGTCATACAAGGCTGATATAGCATAATCTGCATTTAAAGAAAAAAATGTAATATTAAAGTAGTATGTTACAATTACGAAGCATTGCTCACCCTCTGTGAGGTCCCTTAATCATATGCTCATCGGAAGAAAAAACTTCTCATAAACTATAAGAAGGAATGGGTTTTGGTATGACTCATAAATGTCGAACATGTGGTGCACATAAGGGACCCCTTTCTCGTGAAAAGGGGAGAGCACCACTTAATCTCTTTCGTACACATGGAATAGATATTCTTTCTCTTTCATGTAAAAGGACGAAATACACATTGAAATCATATAAACGTGGCATAACATATATTCTCTTTCATAAAAAAAGGAATGAATACATTGTCCTTCATATAAAAGGGGAAGACCACACATTCTTATTCTTATTCTTCTAAGAAGGACAAACACGTACTCTTCATATGTGACAGATGACAGAATACGCAAAACTTCTTTCCAATAACAGAAACCTCAACGCAAGCCTTCCTCACCCCCCCCATTTTTTACAACACAACTGCTCTTCATACATGAAAAAATGCACATCAACACACTTCTAATGATCTGGAAAAACGAAAAATTGTCGAAATCTTGATTAATTTTAAAGTCGCTATCACATCCCCCATATTATCCTACCTTCAAGTAGCGATAAGCCTACCTCCTTCAGCCTTTTATCGTAAATGAAATTTCGTGTCCCTGTAAAAAGCTTCGTAGCGTGTTTGAACTTCATATCATATAAGTACGACTTCCAGAAATGTGCTGCATATTCAAACTTAGGTCTCACATAAGTTATGCAAAAGATGTATGGAAAAAAATCCCTCAAAATTATTACCAGGCTATATTAGTCTTGCTTATGCAACGGACAACAGCAAGTAATAGCAGTGTTTTAAATTGGACATCAACCCCCAACATCTATTCATAATATGAACGTCAACATACAACCTCATATCTCCCAAATAGGACAGTAGTATAATCTTCTCTCATACAAGAAACAGCAACATGTAATATATTATCATATAAACAAAACAGAGAGGGGAGAGAGAGAGAGAGAGAGAGAGAGAGAGAGAGAGAGAGAGAGAGAGAGAGAGAGAGAGAGAGAGAGAGAGAGAGAGAGAGAGAGAGAGAGAGAGAGAGAGAGAGTCTATTTAGGGTTGTACTATCGTAAGCGAGACTATGTGCGCAATATAGTTTATGTCTTCTCTGAATACAAATTTCTTTAAGATTATAAATATTTAACAATCTGAATATATAATACAACTTCAAAAAAATATTATTTATGATTCCACCCATATACTGATTAAATTCGTATCTGTTAACATGTATTTTACCTGATATCTAAGTTATGGTGTTAAAGAAGGATACAAAACTCTATTTCTACAAGGTTGATTTTTGCTGTAAAATAACAAGGAAAAAATCTCTTTGTGACTTAACACTGTAGTTCTTTTTAAACCCAAAAGGAAACAGTATGAAACTGTATACTGTAGATAGCGTAATGGTACATTGCATAACTCGAGGCAATAGAAAAGTCGGAGCACTTAATAGGATTACAAAACACTCCTCAACTCGATACGTGGCATTATGTTACTTCCATGGTAGAGGGATATGAAATATGAGAGTAATACTCTCGCCCGAAAAGATCAGAGTAGCGTATCTGCGCATAATACGATGCTTAGTCTTAGAATATGCACTGCTGAATACTTTAAACTATACAACCGCAAGGGTAGAAAGTCATTTGAAATCGGTTCGTGTCTCAATCCCGTATAATTGAAGAGTTGGTCTATGAAATGGCATCTGACAGCAAACGCCTGTACAAACCACACGCTAATCCATGAGGGTAGTACGACATAGCGACCTCATCTTAAACATGAATAGAGATGCCAATAACGAAAAGGAGAAATGCAAATGCTGTTGCATTAAAAATCGAGAGAATATACGTAACGCATATGATCATAAAATAAAATAGGTTTATGGGAATAATCCCAGAATATGCATCTGATGTACATCAATCCCAGATGAAGCACCTGCGCTCAAAGCTCTACCCCATATTAGGCATGTTGCAAGAAATTCCAGGGGGAAAAGTTATTGCTCGTGTAAGTTAGGTCAACCTAACCAAACCTGGCATTGGCTGCAATCCCAGAGTATACGCCCAGAATGACATCAAGAACTTTTATGGAAGTGAAGTGGGATACGTCCTACATATCAACACAACGTAAATTATATTTTAAACTTCTCAGTCTACATATCACGCAAAACACGTGATGTAACCAGACGAACGATGAAATATTTTGGAATATCCATCCAATAATAATAATAATAATAATAATAATAATAATAATAATAATAATAATAATAATAATAATAATAATAATAATAAGAAGAAGAAGAAGAAGAAGAAGAAGAAGAAGAAGATAGTTAAATAATGATACTCCCCTATCCCTCCACTCTTAACATATACAATTTGGTAACTAAAAGACCTCCTTGAACACACCTGGTGTCTCATTATAGGAGAAGCGTCAGGAGGTGGAGGTCTCAACAAATGTAGACATCTTGAGGAGGTTTCCTACATTTTCTGTCTTTTCTTTCCATAGACAAAAGCCACTGATACATAGACGGTACTATGCCCTTTGTTATGCAGACTGTACTATCTAGTCAAATCAAGTATGTAGTCTGAAGTGTTAAGACAAAATCCACAATTACAGAAACAACGATGGTAAATCATTATTATTATTATTATTATTATTATTATTATTATTATTATTATTATTATTATTATTATTATTATTATTATTATTATTATTATTATTATTATAGTGATTCTTGGCTAAGTAAATACTTTTATTAGGAGTAATTTCTATTCAACGATGCCCAAGTTCATGCCATTTATGCAGTACAAGTAACGAGTTCTAAACAAAATCTCTAGCGAGTTTGCAAAAACACTTGGAGCAAAACATTCCCTTTTTCGTTCAATTACATAAGCACAAATAATTCTGCACAATAGCTGCATAATATATTCAAATTGTATTATGTTATTGAATGTTCTGCTTTTCTTAAAACTACCTAGCCATAACTGTGCCCAAAGTTTAGTAAATAGGTTTCAGACGGGTTTATGTATATTCAGCATCAAAAATCCCCCACTTAGTGCGCAAGTAAATGAAATATCCTTAAAAAAAAATCCAAGAGACAAATAAAAAAAACTCACACACGCATATACAAAGGGAGCCAACCCAAAGAAACAATGAAATATATCTTAGTGGTTTATGACTCAACTACAAAGGGAAAGTACCATAGTTTCTGGCACTCACACAGAGGTCCCAGTGAGGTAACTGTCTTTCGTTTGCGAACACTGGCCAAAGTTACGTGAACCAAAACGGACATGATTCTTTCATCATAATGACTTTATTGTATTCCTTTCAGTTCTCTATGAGTTCTCGTTTTGCTTTGATTACATTCATGTGTCTCATGTTGCTTTCTTTTATGTTGTTTCTTTGTTTTCAGGTTAATTTTGCGTTCTCGTTTTACTTGGATTTTATTATCCTCTTGGAGGATATCATCTCATTTCGAAGCGTTCACTTTGAGTTTAAGAATTCAATTTACTTTAACAGTATTCCAGTTGGTTTCTTAGTGAGTTCTCAAATTGCTCTGACTATCTAAGTCCTCGTTGAGTTCTTTTTTAATTATATTGATTTATTCCCATTCAAGATAGCTCTGTTTACGAATCACTTCGATGATGTTTGGAAAAACACGAATATCTTACACAATCCAAAATTTATGGCAATATTGCCAGTTATGCAATATGTTAAAACTTAATGAATTAGCTACTGAACTCTTTATGAAATGAAGGTTAAGTATGCTTTCTGGCTTACATTGAGGCCAATGTATGAATATCCGAAATAAAAAATATAATCATAAATGCGAATTTCGCCTTCCCAAGACTGGTATTAAGATAATCTATCAATTTTATTTATATCATAACGTTTGATTATCAGATCCTTAACTATGAAAAACCAGTTGTCTTGTGCCAAAACCCAAACAACAACAAAAAAGGCTGCGAAACACCCAAGGACTAGAACGTGATAAATAGCATGACACTGTATACACCTCCTCTGACCACCCCAACAGACTTTAAAGAGCGGCCAACTGCGCATTCGGTATATATCACAGCCTAGGCTTTCAAGTTCTATCACTTATGTTTATTTTAAGAATTCGAGCTACAATATCGCCATAATTGAATTTCAGTTTTACTTGTGAGCATATTATCTAATGAAAAAAATATGACATCTTAAATTATGTTTGTGTTGTGTGCAGTCTGCGCTCGAATGTACAGACATGCATAAAAGTATTTGCATAAGTATCTTAGAATGTTATTATGATCAGAAGTCTAGATTTAATAATATTAATAAATTACACTTGCACTTAAATAAGCATATGTAATTCTGAGACATACTCAAGCTGTCATTCCTTAACACTCTTAATATCACTATGAATGGCAGTTCATATTTTGTCAAGGATTTAATTAACGTTACATACAATCTCTCTACGTGGTCTGTGATCATCACAAGTCAATCATATATATATATATATATATATATATATATATATATATATATATATATATATATATATATATATATATATATATATATATATATATATATATATATATATATATATATATACAGATATATGTCATGGGAAAATTATCAACTTCAGACTATGGTCTGATTAGTCAGTGTTCACTGAACTTCCAATTTATCTTATAAAATTTACAAACCACTGGTCTAACTGTTTATGCTGTCTATTTACTTTGTTAGAAATGTTGATGAAACTAAGCAACTTAGAATTGGATGTAATACCTGGAGCTCAAGCTTTCTAATTACGATATATTATAATGCTTTACCGTATTATTACGCTCTTATCTGATATTGTAAACGCTTTACATAACAACCCAGCTGCATGACTGAGTAATCCTTAATCTGTAGGTATTGAAAGTTATGTTATTCATCGAGAAAATAGTTCTGCAATTAAGCATTAATGCCAAAACTCTACTCGAGTTAAAACCACCCCAGGATCCAGGAAAATATTCTTAACCAAACAACTGCAGCCGAAGTAGTTATAGAATAACCCAATGAAGTTGACTGGCAAGGTACTTACTTCAAAATCTCTTGAGTGAGGAATAAGAGCTCCTTCTCTGTACCATTGGACGGTTGGCATGGGAGACCCAGTCACAACTGTGTTGAATCGGACACCCGCTCCTTCCTCGCAAGTCACGGCATCCAGAGGAGCAACAGTTGGAGGAACTTCCACATGTTGAGGCTGAGTGACTTTCAGTTGAGTCTCCAAAGTACACTAATGAAGATAACAATACAAGAGGATAATAATTAGTTGCCTTTGATGCTATGATCGCATTTAAAAATATGCTTAGCCAGAACTGCTATACTTGCAATGACTATGTAATGCAGTTATCAAAAGCAAAGACATTTCACACAATCAAAACAGCAAGAAAGATAAGGTGACGCTTCAATGCTAACCTTTCCAGATGGATTAGTAGCAACACAAGTGTAAGTGCCTTCATCTTCTGGGAATGCCTGAGAGATTTTCAAGGTGTAATGGTCATCATCGCTGAGCATGGAGAAGTATTTGCTCTGTTTTATTAATTGTTTTCCCTTGAACCACTGGATCTTGGGTTCTGTAAAAAGATTAAAAAGAATTTCAATAATTACGTATCGTAATATTCATAAAGCGCAGAAAAAGCAAACATATATATATATATATATATATATATATATATATATATATATATATATATATATATATATATATATATATATATATATTATATATATATATATAGTGTATAAAATCACTGGTGATGTGTTCTATAACTCATTTATTCCAGGGTTAGTGAAAAGCTCAGTAAGATTTACTTACTAGGTACAGCTGCTATGATGCAATTAAACACAGCACTCTGGCCCTCTTGGACAATCATTGAGGTGAGATTCTGCAACACTGTGGGTTCTTGAGTGGTACCGGCGGGTGTCGAAGGAGTTTGTGGTGTTTGAGGTGGACGAGGACCTACAACTTCAACTGTAGCTTGGCATCTTGCTTCACCCGCCTTGTTAATGGCTACACACTCATATGTAGCACTGTCTTCTGGAACTGCCTCTATGATCAACAAGGTGTAAATATCTTCTTCTACTAGCATCTTATAATGAATATCTTGCGCTAGTTTTCGACCATTCTTCAACCAATACGTGTCAATTGGCTGAGTGCCATGAATCTTAGCATCCAATCGAACTAAATTTCCTGGATTTGCATGAGTATCTTGAATGGTCTGTGCAAAACTCGGTGGAATAACTCCTCCACGGCTTTGTTTTCGTTCCTCCACGACTAAGTTTGCTGAACACTTAGCTCTTCCTCCTCTGTTTTCAGCGACACAGGCAAACACTCCAGAGTCTTCCATAAATACCTCACGAATAGCTAAGATGCTACGATCACCAAAAGTATGGATTTGGAAATCTGGAGAGCTGGTGATCGGAAAATCTTCCCTATACCACTGAATGGTTGGGTTAGGTTCACCGTCAAACTCAACATCAAAGCGAGCACCTTCCCTTTCAAAGGCTCGGCAGGGTTGGATTTTCTTGGTAAAGAAAGGAGGTTTAGCTGGTTTTTGTGGTGGACCTTGAACAACACGTTCTGTGGTCTTGCCAGTGTGCTCCATCTCAGTTGTCTCAGTTGCAGTAATTTTCCGTGTGATTTCCAGGTCGCCTTGAATTTCTTTCTGTGTTTGTTTCTGCACTGCAGTGTGAATCTAAAATATAAAAAAAAATACCATAATTTAAATTGTAAGCTAGATAAAACAAAAATTATTGACCAGAATATACAGTGAGGTTTTGTCAATAGGATACATGATATTCAGCGCATAAAAAAATTGAAAATGAAGATAATATCAACTTACCTCTTTGCCGTGAACAGTAGATTCTGATGGTTCTGGTTCTCGATAAACCATGGTCTGATCTCGTTTTGTATCTTTAGTTTCCCTATATGGAATAAAGAAAGAATATAGATAGTGATAAGACACCTGAAGAGTAAAGCTAAGTTAATGTCCTTTGCGTGTACATATATTCAAAGGCATCTATACCCTTATTACTTAGGTCACCATAAACAACCGCCTATGAAGGTTCCTAGATAGAAGTTATGCCTTTATATTTATAGTTACCGAGGGAACAGAAACATAAATCTACTTATATAGCAAAATAATTGTACATTAATTACATGTCCAAATTAAAATTAATTATCAATACAGCTTATCCAGGTTGCAAAGTTCAAGTTGTTCAGTGCTCGACTTGGTAAATCTAAAGCTACAAAGATAACGTTAATTTGCAAAATCATCAAAAAGAAGTTCATGGAAATAACTTAAGATGCCAAAGCATTTCATTTCTAGTAAGGAGCAAAACTAGCCACTTGCCTTTAAAGCAGATTCATTAAATAACGCTCAAGTGTTTAGAGGCATACTCTTGTACATAGATGGACATAAACAGTTCTTTTGCTAAACAGGTACCTAAACTGAACGTCAGGAACTTTTATTACATTTACAAAGTAAACGATGTGTAAGAAACATTTCTCATCCTTATGAAAAACCAACAAAAACATCAAATAATAAAAGTAAATAAGGGATAAATTTGGTTAACAAGGCAGCAACCGTTAAACTTCACAACTTGGTCCTAGAAATTTTCAAGAAAAACAGAAGCAATGAAAGAACACCTTTTATACAAAAGATTAAATATCATTATTGATAAATTACAACATCTTTTGATAAAGATACAATATTCAACGCTTGTCGAAAAGGAAAACACATAAATACATATGGAATATTGGCAAACTCAGAACTATGATGAGTGATGATAATAAATAAATAACCGAACATTTAATACGAATTAAAGTTTAGTTACTGTAGGGCAAGAAACCATCATATTTAGTCAATCTACATCGTAAATAAGAGTAAATAAAAGCAAATAACAAAAAGGGGATCAAATGTCCCTCTTTGAGGGCTTTGCTACCTCTGTTTCTTCTTTGGTTTTATAAGTGACGTCTTCGTAGCGTGAGAGTCTTTGCTTCTGTTGAATGGCCAAAAACTAAGTTATTTAACATTCGAAAGTGATCATTCTTTATATTACTTGGAACTGTGTGGAGAATTTTCATTTTCAGTGAGCGTTAATATATCAACTTTATAT
The DNA here is from genome assembly GCA_037179515.1 of Halocaridina rubra. Taxonomy (NCBI): domain Eukaryota; kingdom Metazoa; phylum Arthropoda; class Malacostraca; order Decapoda; family Atyidae; genus Halocaridina; species Halocaridina rubra. The sequence continues at coordinate 209,201 of JAXCGZ010022670.1, read as the reverse complement.
ATATTTACCCACTGTGAGGTTATTATAATCATATTTCACTTCTATACTTCCGGAGAGGAAATGACAATTTAGAAGAAGCAAGATTGCACTGTAAGTTAATTGAACATTACTTCTGTGCTTCGTGTACTTATGAAGTTAAAACAATAGTAATGTTCGTATAACTTTATTATTTGACATAAGTGAACTTCAGATATGATATTTTTTCCTGTCAAGGCTACTTTATAGTGCCAGTTACAACAATTCATGATTAACGCAATGCTTCCAAGAAAATAAGTGCCTAAATATTGCATATGATAGAACCTGTTGTATATTATAATGCTGTTCATAATGGTTGAAGGTAGTGCATTCATGAAATAGCAATGCCTTAATATCCTCCTATTTTCAAAGCTAAAACACACTGGAATACAAACTGCATAGTCTTGTGCTACTCTCTCTTCTTTAGCTACAAAGTTATTATTTCAAAATTGAACTGTGAAATGAACACAAATTAATTATTTAGATGTGTCTGCAATATGATGATAATATTTTCCATAGTCTTGTTACAGCAGAAAAGACTGTAGCTAAATCTTTACAGCACTGTAAATTCTTAGAATGTTTATCAGTATTCGTCTTTGCTTTTTGAACGAAATAAAACGGTGTTCAGCAATGTAAAATGCAAAAAAACATGAGATAAACTCATGATTTCTTCAAGATTTCCACCAAAATCTGTTCACAGAATATATTGGCTATGATATTTTTTAAGCTAAGTTCATCCGATTTAAAACGACGAATTACAGGCTTACTCTGTTTATGAGTATGATACTCAACACAATTCGAACATGAAGTCCATGTTTTTATATAGCTAGCAAGCTCGCAACTTAACTATTAAGGCTCAGGTGTTAAAAAAAACTATGTGCATAAGAGATTTAGGTGTTCAAAGCAAAAGAAAACCCAAGAAGTAGAAACACTTACAATGCTTCTTCATAGCGAGATGCCATGCCCTTTGCTAAAGAGTGCTTGCTGGCATGCTCAATTGGTGATGCAAACATGTGACCTTCCTTATGTTTTCCCTTTACCCTCTGGATATCTTCAAGCTGTAAAGAATATCGTCAACATTTCAGTCATTGACATTATATTTATTTTGCACATAACAGTAAGAAACCATATTCTAAAAACCATCAAATATACCTCATGATCCTGGTTCTAGAACTGGAAAATTTCTCTGGCTATAAAAATGCAAGAATGAGTACAATCTTACCTCTTTAATCTTTTCCCCAGCATTCTTACTCCTGGCAAGTTTTTGCCATTCAGTTTCTTCGGCTTTGTCAACTGGCCTTGCCATGTATTCTCCAAACTTTGATTCATGTAGGATTGCGTAATCGCTGTCAATCTTCTCTTCAAAGGCACGGTCAAGTTCTGTTTCCTGCCTCTCCCTCTGGTAACTCTTGAGGTCATAGTCATACCAAGCTATAGAGATACCAAGAAAGTTAATACCCAACCCTCCCGCCAGCACGGTAGGGCACATGCGCAGGCCACCACCGAGTTCTGGCTAACTGCACAAGATACTAACAAAGGGGACTATCAAACAGGATAAAACAACCAGAGGAATCTGGTATATTCTAACAAAGTGACTGAAGGTATGCTAAGGGAGAGATAATCTACAATTTTTAATCTAAAGGTGGCAGGTGCAGCACACAGGTCATGAAAGGTAACAATACTTTTAATACGAAAAGTAAGAGCATAAGTGTCATCATGATTATATATATAAGGTGTGACTGTACATTATTACGAGAGACTGATGATGTTCTGGAGAATATACATTTTACTGTAGCTGTTTGCACTGTGACTGAATGAAGAATATCAAAAAAAATTTACAAAATGATAATATTATACTAGCATGTACAGTTCATATATTATTTAAAAACATGCTGAGGTCGCAAACAGCAGTCAAAAGAAAGGCATACTATAAAACATTCACAGTAATCAATGAATCATATTAGAAAAAATTTAGGGCGAGTAGTAAGGCCTTTGCAAGTTAACATAAATTACATATTTTGTCAGTAATATTATAAACCAATTAGTGATCAAGGCAGAAGGATGGTGGAGAAAGGACAGATAAAACTAAACTGGTTTGGAGCTAGGACAGAATGCAAGCAATTGAACCAAAAACATAATGCTTTTAAACCTTACCTTCGGTTGACTTACCAAATAATAATACTGAAGAATAAATGAAGAAAAAAAAGTGGAGAGGATAATTGTGGGGTATGACTAAATTAGTATGGGTGAAATTATGGTAAGATATTGTGTATGGTTTTCTTTCAATATCATTAGAGCCAAAAGGTGAGTGTAGCGCTATGTTGTTAGGCATAAGTGTATAGAGGTATGACTCAGGAGTAATCTCACAATCTTACTGGCAGCCATTCAGTATCTCTTTGAAACAGGCATTTTGTTTAAAAGTCTGACTCAATCCTATTTTTGGAGGTCATCCTGTAAGATGGTGAGATACAACCCAGGCATAGATATGATTCTTAACACTAAGGATGAATGAAGTATCAAAGCTTAGCGTAGATCTCCGCAGCTACAACACCATCACCCAGGCGTCCTTATACATAGCAAGATTTACATTATATACATAACCCTGAAAGAGAACCGCATTACTAAAGAGTGCCAGCGCAGTGTATTAACTAAAAGCAGTAAAGAAGGCGAAAGGCATTTATAGGTGCCAATGTCCTTGAGATGAAGCTAACATAATCCAAGGTACAAAACATCAACTGTTTCAACTAAAGCTCATGTGATGTCTGTATCTGGATTAATTACTCTCAAGTGCCAGAAGCTGCCATAAATCCTTACTGTCAGAAGGGACCACTTACGTTTAGGAGAATTCTTGAGCACTGCACGGTAGTCATCTTGCCTTGGTCTGACATTGAGATCACAGCAGGCATAGGCCTCACCAAGAGAATTTCTGCAAATTACCTCAACTTTACCGTTGTCGTACTGACGAGTCTTTGGGATGTCTAGATGGAACATACCATCGTACCAGATCTTGAAACGAGCACCCTTGAAATATATGAATATTATATAATCTCTTTAGGAAATTACTCAGCATTAATATACAGTACCTTTTACTATTGCACATAAAATATGTGCACTTAACTCAAAAATATATTTAAAGAATAATGAAAACCATGAGAACTGCAACAAAAATATTACAGTGTGTAAAAATATACAGGCATCAAATTGTGAGATTCCAACATACACAAATTTCAACACGATGTGAGTTCTGAAGGAATGAAAGACTTACGCTCATTGCAGTTGAGCCATTAACCATCCACATCACCCTAGGTTTAGGATGACCAGCAACACGGATACTGAAGCGAGCCCAGTCACCTTCTTGCACAACCAAGCTTTCAGGTTTCTTCAGGACTTCTGGTTTACAACGAGGCTTCTCCTCCTCTGCTGGCGCCTCAGGAACCCTATTTTATGTAAGAAAATATTGTAATGGTACGACGAAATTATAATGAAAGCCATTTGAAATCTGACATTACGAATTATAAAAATTTCAGTAGTATGAAAAAATCCATTTTATTTTCATCCATTTTATTTTCAGAAACTCTGAGAGTAATGTGTAATAGAAATATTTTGAAAAATTTGATAAACATGTAATGCATCCTTACAATGAACTATACATAGTCAGATCACTTACTGTTGCCAAGAGGCTTCAAGTTCCCTAATTTTCTCAAGAGACTGCATGCCCTTAGGAATCTGTGAATCATAGATAACACCTGGGCGTCCTTGAGCTCTAAGGAAGGCTCTGGTCTCATCCATACCCCATTTGTTGGTAGCTCTACACATATATTCACCTGAGTCCTCACCAAATACCCAATTCATGATGAGAGCTACATAGCCAAAGTCATAGATGGGAGTGAAGCGATTTTCTGTGTAAAAAACATCATAGAAATTAATTTAAAACACGTTTCTTAATGTATTCTTTCAATGCAATGCCAAACCGAAATACTAGGGTATTTAATTTTTCTGATATGGGAAGAGGGTGCAAATGTTGACTTTAAAATAGCTGTTTACTTACTGTATGGCAGAGGTCGACCATTCCAGAACCATTCCACTTTCATATTTGGATCACCAACTGGAGCCAACTGACAGTCGAATGTAGCTTTTTCCATTTCCTTCAAGTCCTTTACATCCTTAATGTGGGTCACAAAGCGAGGAGGTTGCCTCTTTTCAAGATCATAAATATCTTCAACCGTTAGCATAACCTCTTTGCAGTACTTCTTTAGAGTCTCTTCCATCTGGGTAGCAAAGTCCTGACCAGTCTTCATGCCCTTGGGTACTTGAGACTGTATAATGACCAGCTGGCTAGCTGTTGATTTAATAAATATATGAAACACTGGATATATGATGAAAAACTGTGACAATAAAACTCATTTCTTAGATATTCAAAGAGGTAGAAAAATTAAACTTTAAAATTATCTTGCTAAATATATTAATATGGTTTCAAGGCCTAAGCAACTTTTTAACAATAGCCCTTTTACTGCAATATTTAACTATGCGAAATAAAAGTACCGTATATGCATTATAAGTTTTCTTAATCATCTTATGGACCTTTGTGTATGTGTGCATGTGTGTTTGTGTGTGTATATGTATAAGCTATAATTTACAAATAATTACCTGTAAATCACATGTTATTCAAACAATGCATTTATTTACTGTGGAACGTTCAAAGCATCATAGGAATTAAACTTACCTCTAGATTTCAACGTAGCCCTAGTCAAATCTTGACCAAGTTTGTTTACTGCACGACATGTGTATTCACCAGAATCTTCAGCATATGTATGCAGAAGTTGCAATGTTACATGACCCAACTCAAACATAGTCCTAAAGCGATGCCCAGTCTGCAAAGGCTTTCCATCTTTGTACCACTCAATGCGAAGGTTAGGATCATTACGAGGTTCAACTCTAGCTTCAAAGAATGCAGCTTCACCTTCCTCCATCATTTGACTCTTGATAGGAACTGTGAATTTAGGAGCCATTAACTCTGCATCGGCCTCATACTTTTCAGTTAAGGGGCCTCTTTCTAGTGCTTTTAGTTTTTCTGCTGTCATTCCCTGAGGAAGCTGTGTGCTAAGGTCAACACCATGCTTAGAGCGAACATTCAGCATAGCTTTAGTGGTGGCCTGTCCCCATTTATTGGTAGCACGACAGATGTATTCTCCAGTATCACGTGCAAAGGTCCATTCTAGGTCAAGCACAACAAAACCAAAGTCATCCATCATATGAACTCTAGAGCCAGCAGCAAGAGGCATTCCATTATGGAACCATTCAATCCTCATAGATGAATCTCCTACAGGCTCTACCCTGCAGTCAAAGTGGGCAGGCTGACCTTCTACCAAGTCATTGATATTTTCCAAGTTAGTAACAAATCTAGGTGGAGCAGGCTTTTCTTCCTCTACAGCAGATACTTCCTTCTTGTACATACTTTCTTCCAGTTTCTGAATAGATTCTGTGCAGGACTTATATTTCTGTGTTGCCTGTGGTTCCAGTATGATTGAGCTCTTGCTTGAGACAACTAATTTACATTCAACGGTTGCTTCACCGTGTCTGTTAATAGCTCTGCATGTGTAAGTGCCACCATCCCTGCCATAGCAGTTTGCCATCTCAAGAATAACATATCCAAAATCATTAATGGTTTTAATGCGAGAACCAGCTGACAGAGGTCGACCATTATGATACCATTCTACACGAAGATAGGGATCACCAACAGGCAAAAGGCGGCATTCAAAGTGAGCCAGCTGATTTTCAAGAATATGAACATCTTGAGGAGTTGTTATAAACTGAGGAGGCTGTCCAGCATCTGTGGGTGTGGGCATATCTGGAGATTTAATCATCAGGCCTTCTAGCTCAGCAATTCTTTCCATGCCCTTCTGCATAGACTTGGGAAGTTGACTCTCAAGAATAATTGAGCGCTTGCCTTCACATTTCAGATATGCTTTAGTCACCGCTTCACCATAGTCATTGTAAGCTCTGCACATATATTCGCCAGAATCTTCTGGATAAATAGGAGAGACTTCCATGATTACAAAGCCAAAATCACAGAACTGACGAATTCGAGAACTGTACTTCATTGGCTTGCCATTCCAGTACCATTCCACCTTTAATCTTGGATCATCAGTGGGAACAAGACGAGCTTCAAAGTGAGCATTTTCACCCTCCTTCATGCTATCAATATTACTTAGAGGTACAGTGAACTTGGGTGCCATACCAGTTCTTTCACTCATGGCAGTGTCTCTTCTCATCCAAGCAGAATCTTCCAATGTTTGAAGTTTCTGTAAGCCACCTTCCATTCCCTTTGGAACTTGAGGAGTCAGTATAAGGTTTGTCTTGCTGAGACACTTCAGTGTGGCAGTTGTTTTATCCTCACCTAGTTTATTGACAGCTCGGGCTTCATATACTCCTGAATCTTCCTCATAGCAGTATAAGATGTCAAGGATGACAATACCAAAATCATGGAAAGTTCTGTAACGATGTCCAGAAGGAAGTTTCTTACCGTCCTTGTACCACTCAACAGTAAGATTTGGATCATTGACAGGTTTTAACCTGGCCTCGAAGTGAGCACTCTGGCCTTCAACTAATCTTTCAATATTAGTAATCTGGGTTATGAACTTCGGAGGTTCAGCTGCCGTTGGTGAAGTTACAGCCTTAAGACCGGCTTTATGGCCTTCCAGAGCAGCAATTTTATCAAGAGAGCTAGGCTGAAGAGAGTCAGTAATAACTCCACCCATTCCATAACAATTAAGGAAGGCCTTTGTTGTATCTTCGCCATACTTGTTAGAAGCCCTGCAAACCCATTCACCAGCATCGTGATTCTGTAAGTAGGCAATATCCAGGACGACAAATCCAAAATCACTGACAGTTTTGATACGAGTGGCATTACGCAAGGGTTCTCCATTGTGGAACCATTCCACTTTCATATTAGGATCACCAATAGGAATAAGTGTGCATTCAAAGTGTGCTGAGTCACCATCTTTAAGGCCCTCCAAGCTCTGGATATGGGAGGTAAAGCGAGGTGGTTGGCCGTGAGCACGATCAACACATTCCAATTTCACAGAGCATTCGGCCTGACCCCACTTATTTGATGCACGACATGTGTAGACACCTGAATCAGAGATCTGTAGAAGGAATATATTGACGTTAATAACTTCAAAACTTATTAAAAAGGCTCAATTCAACATGAAATAATTCTTGTGCAAAAGTATCATAATAAACTAAACTCTATCCATAACACAAACCTTAGTGCCAATAATCTCAAGGACGACCATTCCAAACGCATACACAGTGCGCACTCTGTGGGAAGCCTTAAGAGGCTCACCATTGAAGAACCACTCCACTTTCATGGACTGGTCACCAACAGGAGTTAGCATTGCCTCAAAATGAGCAATTTCACCTTCTTCAATGTTGCTGAGATCCTGTAGAGAATAATACATTTTGGTAAAACAGTGATATATTAAAACAGAAACTATCACATATATTTTACCTTTACACACAAATACATGCATATGTGTAAGACATTCTGCATGCTTTATAAGATATAAATTGCCTACTAGAACAAGAAAAAACTATTAGCAAAGAAAAAAAAGGAAATTGCAATTCCTCAAAGAAGCTTTTCAAACTTCTCACGCAAAATATGACTCCTGAACTTAATGGCAATAATATACCTGTAAAACTTACCTTGAAAGGTACAGTGAATACTGGTGGATGGCCTTCCTCATCAGGCAGGGCGCGATCAGCACGACGAAGTTTGTTCTCCATGCGCTATAGTAAAAAAGATAAATATAAACACAACTCCAATTAATACTGAACTATCAGAACTATACATATGGCTATGTTACAGATATCATATATATATATATATATATATATATATATATATATATATATATATATATATATATATGTATGTATGTATGTATGTATGTATGTATGTGTGTGTGTATGTGTGTGTGTGTGTGTGTGTGTGTGTGTGTGTATGTATGTATGTATGTATGTATGTATGTATGTATGTATGAATGTATGCATGTATGCATGTATGCATGTATGTATATATATATATATATATATATATATATATATATATATATATATATATATATATATATATAAAATTATATGAAGAAACGAAATCTGGATAACTGTTCTTACATGAATGGCTTCAAGACCAGCTTCACCAGCAGGGTGCTGAGTATCCTCAATAAGGACATCTTTGCTTCCCACTACAACAGTAGATGTGCAGTATGCTTCTCCAGCCTTATGAAGAAATAAATTAAATAAGATGCTAAACTTACAAATACAGTTATCTGCATAAATTTTCATTTTAATAAATCTTTTATATCAGTAATTAGAAAAGACATAAACAAATTTAAGGAACTGATCTGCATCTTAATGTTCATTTTTTCTCAAAACATTACTATTTCAACCTAGATATAAGCTAAACAACACACCTTGTTGTAGGCACGGCAAGTGTAAATGCCCTGGTCTCGTTCGTAGGCATCGCTAAGGTCAAGGATCACCAGCCCAAAGTCATAGCTAGTCTTGTAGCGAGAGGCCTGCTCCAAGACCTTGCCATTCAAGAACCATTCGATCTTAAGGTCAGGATCTTGCTTGGGCTCCACATTTGCCTCCATATGCAGAGACTGGAAGAAGAATAAAAGTGCACTGATATCAGAAAATAAGAAATCACGAAATATTTTAAAATAGCTACTCTACAATTCACTGGTAATCAGATGTCATCATTCAATATAACAGAATTACAAACAAAGGTAAGACAAACCTGGTTCTCGTTAATAGAGAAGTTGGTCTGCAGAGGCCTGACGAAGAAGGGCTTGGGGAAAGTAACTTCCTTTTCAGACATCTGCCTCTGGTATTTAGCCCAGTAGGCACGCTCAGCCTCTTCAACCTGATATTAAGTAGGAATTTGACACTTATAAATTAATTGTATGTTCATTGTCTTAAGAAAAATAAAAGAGAACAGAAAAAATAATAACCTTCCAGTTTGAAAAAGCTTTATTGTTAATGCATGGCTTCAAATACTGATTCTGTTTAAAAAAAAAAAAAAGAAAGAGATAATAAACCAGGAATCATACTTCACAAATTGTGAATATTACCTTTTCAAGACCAGCTCTGCCCTGCGGATGCTGGGTGTCGAGATAGAGG
>JAXCGZ010022670.1:172500-195000 GCA_037179515.1 Halocaridina rubra | reverse complement strand
TGACTGCTTCACCAGCTTGATTGATTGCTTTGCACATGTATACGCCAGAATCTTCAGCAACAGCTTGCAGGATATCCAGGGTGACATACCCAAAGTCACTAGTAGTTTTGAACCTTGAGCCTGAATTTATTAGAAAAAAAAAAGATTACTTTATCTGAAAACTGTTCACTTATTTGTTGTTACTGGAATAATATTACTAAAACTTATAATTTCAATAAAATTTTACTTACCCATTTTGAGTTCAACTCCATTGCAATACCATTCGTATCTCATGCTGGGGTCACCTACAGGAACGACACGGCACCCGTAGTGAGCATTCTGGCCTTCCATGATCTGAGAAGGTCCTGTTAGTGAAGAAGTGAACACAGGCTTTTCAAAGACCTGTTGGGAAAAATAAAGAGAAAAATAATGACGCATTAATCAAGTTGAAATTATCTGCATTCCGAAAATTACCATTCACTTCTCATTACAAAAAAATACTTTACAAATACAAAACATCTTTGAAATAATACTATTTCATTGTCTTTATGAGATATTTCACATCCTGAATACAGTAAGACTATATATGATTTGTCATTGAGTTCACATGAAATACCTCTTAAACCCCACTGTTTTTTTGGAATAGACAAGAATCAAACTGAGTATAACCCTTTTAAGTGTCATTACTTTTTATACATCTTGTGTTTTATAAAAGATTCAGCTAACTTTAACAAACAGAGGACTTCTTATATTCCACTGTTTTTAAGATTATACAAGTGTTAACATTCTAAAATGTCCCCTAAATCTCATTTGTATAATGCAACCTGCTACCCCCCCCCCACTCCTGTTAAGTTGTGGCCACCGTGGCCACCCTTTTAGATTCAGTAGGATATAGTGTCATGTTAATAATTAAAAACTCATGTTAATTACCATGTCAGTTGCTTCTTCCTTTCCTGCTAACTTGCGCTCCTCCAGAGCCTGGATTTTGCGCATGCCTTCAGGATGCTGGGATTCTAGCTGAATGTTGGCGTGAGCTGTATTAAGAAAAAAAAATATCATTTATGTATATTCGGAGAGAAAAATTGTGTCGAATACAGACACTCTTATAGCTATATCATGATGCAATATTGAAAACAGAAGATGAAGAAGAAGAATGATGTCCAGCGACTAAAACTATCAACCATGAATTTATAAGTTAATATTAAGTAAAATATCATGTTTTATACAATATGTTTTTGAAAAAGGAAATGTATTCAAGGTAGGACTCACATCTGATCTTAATGGAAGCAGTTGTAACCGCTTCACCTAACTCATTGTAAGCGCGGCACATGTAGATGCCCTCGTCATCTGCTCGTACACCTGTGATGTCAAGAGCCACATAACCAAAGTCATGGGTGCGATTGATGCGGGAGCCTGAAAAAAATGAAGAGAAAAACATTTAATACACAGTAAAAAGGAAGAACATATAGTAATTTTACGGTTAATTTATTTGTCCAAGAAAATAGGAACGAAAAACTTCTTAAATAAATTCAAGAGTAAATCACTGCAAGGCAATTTATTGAAGAGGAACTACTATTTACTTACTTGTTTCAATTGCCTTTTCGTTTCTGAACCATTCAACTTTGAGGTTGGGGTCACCGACTGGAATAAGGCGGCACTCGAAGTGGGCTGTCTCTCCTTCGGCCAGATTGTCAAGATTCTGCAATGGCTGCGTGAAAACTGGTCGCTGGAAGGTACGACTTTCTTCTGCAACCTGGAGGTATTTTGTGTTGTTATCAAATTAATAGAAATCAAAATTATTTTTTGAAGGGAAGGTATATACATTTTTCTTTAAGAGCCATTCTACTGTATGTAAACTTTGCTTTAATTTACGAGAAATATAATTTTATGAGCAAAACTAATACAATAATATAAGCAGAGCTAAAAGTATGCGTACAGTAAGAAATATTCCTTAACATCACATGTATAGTATCCTACCTTTCTGCCATATCTAGCTGCATCTTCCAGTTCACGGATCTTTTCCAGACCTTCGGGATGGGCTGACTCATAAATGACTCCTTCCTTGCTTTCAACCCTGAAGCTGAAAGAGGATGTAGCCTCTCCCATGTGGTTGAAAGCCCTGCAGGTGTATTCACCTGAGTCCTCGGCATAAACAGTGGTGATATCGAGAGCCACATAACCAAAATCGAAAGTGGTATGGAATCTGGCAGCTGATTGAAGAGCCTTTCCATTATGGTACCATTCAACTTTCATTGTAGGATCATGTACTGGTTCAATACGACCCTCAAGGTGAGCGTGTTGACCCTCGGCAAGCATGGTGACACCCTGTAGGTACAAAGAATACGAGTGTTCTAAGTAAAGGTAAATGTTATTTTTTACAGTTAGTTAATTCTGCCTTCAGCAAGCATGGCGACACCTTACGTGCATGAAGACAATAAATATATATATATATATATATATATATATATATATATATATATATATATATATATATATATATATATATATATATATATATATATATATATATATATAGTTAATTGTGGTTATTAATAAATATACCTTCATCAACTAGAGATATACCCAAAAGATATCTAAACATATATTCATTACGGGAAGTTTGTTATTTTTTTTTAGAATTAAATCTCCTCAGAGAACACAGAAATCTAATATATAGCTTTGAACACGGATATATATATATATATATATATATATATATATATATATATATATATATATATATATATATATATATATATATATATATATATATATATATATATATATACAAAATCTACATAAACTAAGACGACGTACCCTAAGTTCCGAGGTAAAGTGTGGTGCTACCTGAGGCACATCAGACACTTCCATTCTCTCGTATCGTCCACGCTGTTCCAGACTCTGGATCTTTTCCCATCCCATGGGATGTTGAGTATCCAAATAAATGGAACGACGGGCTGTTTATGAAAGTAAAGGGTAAATTTTAACATTATATAGGAAATATATTTAACTTCGAGATAGCATAACCCACGAATACTGTTTTACTTGTAAGTCCTGAAGTTACTATACAATTATTCCAAAATAGTTCAAAGGACATATGGCTTATTGTAATCAAAATGTGAATATATTATATAAATAAAAAAAAATCACTTTGAAATTCCTAAGGGACGAAAACAGCTCAACACATATATGAGAGATGCTGTAATTCTCATGATTATTAAAAAGAAGTTAACTTTCTCCTTGTCATTTATTTCAATAGCTCTGATATTACTAATTACCCTTTACATCAAATGAATAACAAAACTAAAAATACAAGTATACATGCTTTCATAGGTTTAATTACTATATATCTCATGAAGTTATAATACATAAATATAATACCTTCTTAAATCACATATACATAAAAGAAAATACGTGATTATACATTCATTAATTCTGGAGAATTATTCTGAAAGTGCATGACTATATATACCAAAAATATCATATCACTTGTAGTCTTCAGTTACATTTACATTATATGAGGTTTAAAATACAACACTATTAATTCGTCACTTTTTGTGAATTATGAAATTATATGCATTGAAATGCAAAAAAAAAAATAATAATTTGCTCATAAGAGCAAATTACAGTCCTTTAAATCACGTCAGTTTAAAACTTAAAAATACAGTATATTTCTTCCCCGTTTTATAAGTAATATTTTAAAGCACACGATGTAAAACTAAACTGTTCAGAATACATCATGAATTCGTCCATGAGACTGAATAACTCTTAAAACTGAAAAAAGAAAAAAGTAACTTTCTCAACTACATGACTCATTAACTAAAAAATCAAGGGAATTTCATAAATTATATTATCTACTTGTATGTATATATATATATATATATATATATATATATATATATATATATATATATATATATATATATATATATATATATATATATATATATATATATATATATATATATATATATATATATATATATATATATATATATATATATATATATATATATATATGTAATTATCTTGTTCCATATCCTTACCGGAGACTTTAACGCTGCAGGAATTAACAGCTTCGCCCATCCTGTTGGTGGCTTTGCACAGGTAATTGCCAGAGTCCTCGGCGTACGAGTACAGGATGTCCAGAGCAACATAGCCAAAATCGTGAGTGGTGCGGAAGCGGTGACCTTTCATAATAATAATAATAATAATAATAATAATAATAATAATAATAATAATAATGCTAATAATAATAATAATAATAATAATAATAATAATAATAATAATAATAATGATAATAATAATAATAATAATGATAATAATAATAATAATAATGATAATAAAGATAATAATAATAATAATAATAATAATAATAATAATAATAATAATAATAATAATAATAATAATAATAATAATAATAATAATAATTCGTGATATCATATGAATAAAATATGTAAAAGAAAAGCAAAAATTAATAGCCAATTAAGAATAGAAAGTAATAAAAGTTACACAATCTCAATCGACTCTCTCTCGCTCTCTCTCTCTCTTCTAAGTAAACATAAAAGACTAATCTACCTCTGTTCGTAATATATTTTGACCTAACCAGTTAACATTAAGTCTGGTACTCACAGAATCTATAGTTTTATTACTAATTCCATATATACATATAGACTAATTAAATCAAGTGAATAACTTTCTCAGTAAATATTTATATAATCTGTTGGTTTGTAAGCATATAATCACTTATTAGCTTGACTAACTGCTTTAATAGTAAAAATCGGCTGAAATTTTAAATATATACGGACTGATGAATTCAGTATTTATATAGTTTCTAATTAAATGTACAATTAGTTTTATTATGCTAAGCATATATAAATATATTAATCTGAACTTCGTTTCTATGTAAAAAATAATATACATATATATATTTGAAAATCAATTCTTCTTTTTCATGTATAATAACCACTGCTTACAACATTACCTGACTTCAAATAAGTTAACTTCAGAAGTGTCAATCGATACTTTCTTTCTTTTTTTAATTTTATAATGCAGCAACACCAGTAAATTTAATACGTTATTATAATCCTAAAATTTATTGGCCAGTAATAATCTAAAATTGACTAAATAAATTCGACTGCTTATATGCAAATATAGACAAATATCTATCTATCATATATATATATATATATATATATATATATATATATATATATATATATATATATATATATATATATATATATAATTCGCATAAATATACAGCACTCTACGGTTCTGTAGTAAGTATACGGTACCTGCTTTGATCTCGACTCCATTGACGAACCACTCGACTCTGAGGTTGGGATCGTTAATTGGTTCCAGGCGACACTCCAGGTGGCACCTCTCGCCCTCGACAATGTTGTCAACGCTGATAAGTGGCGTCGTGAAGACGGGCTTCTGGAACACCATTTCTTTCGTCTCCTCCGTCCTCTGGCCCATCTCTTCCAGTTTACGGATCTTGCGCATGCGCTCCTCATCCAGAGTCTCTGATTGAAGGCCTTTGGTTCCTTTTGAAAGGATAAATAGATTTATAAGTAAACATTGACATGAACTGGAAAATAAATGTATAAAGCAATGAACATACAAATGTATTGGCTTGTACATAAATAAGTAAATATTTTCATTAATAAACTAGTAAATAAGCAAAAGAAATATATTAATTAGTCATTGAATACAAAACTGAAGAATAAATTAACATACATATATATAAGAAAATAACTATGATAAAAATTAATTTACATACACAGTATATAATTTTGAGCGACTTAAATCAAAAGCAATTTATTTTAAAAATATTTTTCTTAATACAATTTGAATTTTAATACCATTTTCTCACCAGCTTAAATGGCTTCGTGTATTTTTTAAGCTTTAGGAGTAATGTAAAGTCAGTTAAAATTATACTTAATTCATTCCTCTTAATATTCTAAGTTTTAAATGCGAAATAAAAAACATCCAATAATTATTATTATTCCAAGTTAGCCTTCCATTGTTCCAACCTTTTAAAACAATACCAAATATATTCAAAGATAATGTCATTTACGTTTTTAAGACTCATATTCCAGGTAATAAAATATTTGAAAAAAATAATGAAAATTAAAAATAGTTACAAGAAATGAGCCATGAGGCCTTACGGATGTATTTGTGTATATGAATGCTATCTATCTCTCTATTTATCTATCTATCTGTCTATCCATCTATATATCTATCTATCTATCTATCTATCTATCTATCTATCTATCTATCTATCTATCTATCTATCTATCTATATATATATATATATATATATATATATATATATATATATATATATATATATATATATATATATATGTTCATATATATATATATATATATATATATATATATATATATATATATATATATATATATATATATATATATATATATATATATATATATATATATATATATATAATTCTGATATGCAATATAATTATCACAATTTATAGTATTCGCATAGAAAACAAAACAACTTATATAATATATTGACAAGTATACGAGTGTGTTAGTACTATTCTACTTACCAAATATGTATTAGTGGAATTCGACAGCCAATCATCTTCCAACACCACTTTTGTTTGCATGCAAAGAACTCAATCTTCCAAGAAATATATATATGCTTACATACATACATGTATATATATATATATATATATATATATATATATATATATATATATATATATATATATTAAATATTAATTATATGTCTCAAATGAGACGGGTGGCCATGACAAAAATAGTCAAAAATAGAAAAACCTATGGTATGGAAAGCATTTTTTTCATCAAATCCCTGCCCATGAACTTATGACCATAGATGTGTTTGCCATGAAAGGTGACCAGTATCGAGACCAGACATCAATACTTGTATATTTCCAAACCTAGACTTCAGATTTCTCTGGTTTATTTTAGTGTCGTACTGCTGCATTAGAATACATAAAGGTTGAAATTCAAAAATGAAAGGCAGAGGCAAGGGACTGTGATAGTATAGAGCCCGACTATATACCTACCACACAGCCTGACCCAAACCCCCTCTTATAGTACGTGGACCAAGTGATCTCCAGGCATTAGCTGAATAATCAGGTAGACCTATAGGAAATCATCGACCCCTCCAATTCTTTGCCCATTTTAATCGGCGACGACATGAGATACATAAGGTAATCCAATCCTGGGCCAGGATCGAACCAGCAGAGTTTGCTTAAGTATCTCCCTATATATTAGATATGATATTCTGCAATGCATTACCAAGAGGGTTCAAGGGGAATATAAGAACGTCAGAAAGGGAGCATTGATGTCCGCTAAGTAAGATGAAGTTATTTTGAGCCACCACTCATGATGTCCCAGTAATGAGTTGCTGGTGATAAAGAAATCTGAAAACGCAAATGCCTTTGCCAGGTGGGTCGGAAATAATATTTGAATTCATGACTTGGCACCTCTCAAAAACGTGCAGGTGCCAACACTTCCATATTTTTCTCTATATATTTATTTCTGCATTCTTCTCTCTCTCTCTCTCTCTCTCTCTCTCTCTCTCTCTCTCTCTCTCTCTCTCTCTCTCTCTCTCTCTCTCTCTCTCTCTCTCTTTATAAACTGATTATCTTACCAGGCGCCTTTGGTAAGGTACCTATAAACTACCTTGGCAAGGTGTGATCACGAGCAACCAAAAATTAAGCACATTTCGAGCTAATTAATGGTCAAAGTTATGCTAATTTTGTATTCAAAATAACAGCTATACAGTTTTTCTGAAAAAAAAAATAATAATGATCTATTCTAAAAGCTATTTTTTATTTGTGACGGAATGAACTGGACCTTACATCAGATATCCAGATATAGTTCTTTTAACATAATTTATACCTAAATGAACAAGTAAACAACTAAATATATAAATAGATAAAATACAAATAAAGAAGCAATGAATCTCACTTCATAACCTAGAGTATAAACGCGAAAATATTCCATCATCTCTGTTAAGGGGGGGATGGGTAAACAGTGGCGCCAACTGACGACACGATGTTTCATCCCTTCAGCAGGGCGGGCGAGTCAGTCTAACAAATTCAACCTCATCACTCAACAAAAACCTCCCACACAACCCTCCCCCCATCCATACCAATTTTTACTCCATCTATTACCCCTAAAGCAGGTATAATTCAACCTATTTCCCAACTCCTACCTCCCTCCAACATTATGAGCACCATATCTGTAAGGTTTCTTGGTAAGGGTGAAAACTATAATTAATATTTAACATCCTTGGAAGACCTATTCACACCTGTTTCTCAAGATTACGTCAGAAGTGTTCTACATTTGCAATATTTTTCTTTCTTATGTCATTGCGTGATAAAGATTTAGTGCAATGAAGTAACGCTACATATATTGCTAAATACATATCAATCAGTCCTGGGCATCAGATGCCAAAACCCATGAGTAGAAAACAAGTATATTGATATTTGCATCACTAGTTTTCGTTTCTCCCAATTTAAAAATGAACACATTACAAAAAGCATATTACAAAAGATGAATTGGAAATAATAATAATATAATATATATTTGATTAAATAATAAGGACTAGAAACTAGTCATATTGTCTCAATAAATAATACAATCATTGTTAATTATTGACATAACTAAGGAACGGCATAAGTGGGAGGCTTAATGTAGACCAATAATAGTCAATTTATAAATAGAACTTGAGGCTGCAATATGTATGACCCCGCCAACTCTCCAATACAAATAAACGCTGATTGGTTATTTCTTATGACACTCGACCAAGCAGTTTGCCTAAAAATTCCTTTACGTGATGTTTTTACTGTTAATTAGCTCATTAATAGTGAAAATAGGACGTTACCTTGTCCTCTCTCTCTCTCTCTCTCTCTCTCTCTCTCTCTCTCTCTCTCTCTCTCTCTCTCTCTCTCTCTCTCTCTCTCTCTCTCTCTCTCTCTCTCTCTCAAGTAAAAGAGCAACTCTTTTTTTTTTTTACGTATGTAGTGTTTAACAGAACACAAAATTCTGTTGAAAAGAGCAAAACCCCTCGTTAGTCGCTAATGGCTCAAGGCACGTAAACGATGGCTCTGTTCGTAACTACTTAAAATAACACAAGAACAAAAGAAGAAGAAGAAGAAGAGAACAGGGAGTGAGTAAATATATATACTGTATTTGTGTACCGAGGGAACCCTTTTCGGTATGTGAGTCACACCTTTAGCTGATCGTATTTTTAATCCATACATCACTAACCAAATAGAATGAGTGCTTGGGATGCCTATCCTCTCTATTATGACTATAATATACATTAGGTACTCGGCATTGTAAACATACCAAGATCTTATCTGCGGTATATCCATAATTTTCTAATATAACCTTTCTCCCTCTCCTTTTTCTCCCTCCAAATTACCCTCTCCCTATCCCCCCTTTCCTTAACCCTGATACCGCCTTTTCGTTCATAATCCAACGCACCTAAACAGTTGCCCTCAGTCCCCTTCTAGCTAAAGCCGCGGCAGGAGGGGAAAGGAAGCAGGTCTCCCTTACACCTTTACTTACTCAATCTTACTTCGGAGAGTCTCCGGAGTGAGACTGAAGACAGAAATGGTCTCTAGTTTTCATGGAATTACAAATGTATTGCTCTTTATGCTTTTTAGTTCTATTATAGATATTAATGCCTTTGTTTGGTGTAAAGGGAAACACTGCTATAATAATTCCGATCATTTATTTCAAAAGTTAATTTTGGTACCGAAATTGATGACAGACGAGAAAAGCTTGATTTATATTAATTAATCTACATATACCTCCAGACTTATTCATTAAGACACTAATTTTCATTACATTACCATTTCTGTCGTAAAATTTAATAAATAAAAGCTAGAAATCAAGAAGGAAACTTTTCGAGATTCTCGTGATTTCCACACACAAAAAAATCTTAGTTTTCATTTAATTTTGAACAGGACTATGCAACTGACAAAAAAAGCAAAGCAATTACCATATTGCACCTGCAAAAAGTTAGGGGGAGGAGTGGGCAGTCTTTTCATATGACAGTGACACGAGAGCGAATAATGTGACCATGATCTTTTACCTTCTGTTATTCCAGAAAAGTAACTCCAGTCATTATAACAAAAGGAATAAATTAATTTTTTCCTTTTTTTTATTTTTAGCAATTTACCATGTTTACATTCGAAATTATTTGACATCGTATAAGTTCAGCAGCTTCCACGTAAATACAAAAAATAAGATTTATATATAAAATTTAGTATTCAATGCACTTTTCTCAGAAATTAAAATCTAAAATTGTCTTCACAGGATTATTTCGAAATATCTCTACTCATTTGCGAAAGTAATATGAGAATGTAGTGTAAAGTATTTCCCTTATATTATCTAAACTATCAATTAATGTATTAAAATATATATATTAAATAAAAATCTTACATTTTAAAAAACAATTGTTTTTTTATAGTAGCAGTATACTCTGAAAACCTATAAATAATGACTTTTATGATCTTTTTTCATCACAAAAATAATTTGAACGTAAAAAACATTTGCTATCATTAAGATATATACGCAAGAAAAAGTAATATACAGAAAGTGAGACAGATCAAATAATAGACAAAGAAACTCAACTAGCTTACTTGAAAAGTAAGTCTTTACCAGCCAAAGACTTAGATTTTAGCATCAAGCATATTTTAATCAGACGCTCAATATACTGAAGCTCTAATATTATAAGTGTAGATGTAATGCTATCTACACGTACTGGAGGAAATTTAATAATACTACAACATCGCAAATAAGACAGCAAAATGTGTGTGTGTGTGTGTGTGTGTGTGTGTGTGTGTGTGTGTGTGTGTGTGTGTGTGTGTGTGTGTGTGTGTGTGTGTGTGTGTGTGTGTGTGTGTGTGTGCGCGCGCGCGCATATATATATAGACATATAGATAGATAGCAAGATAGAGAGATAGATAATATCATCTAATTTCTACTATTCTCAAAAGAAACTAAAAACAATTACAACATGAATTTGAATGAAGTCGTTCATTCTGCAAGACATTAATTAAGAGGGGTCATGAGCTCTCTGGGTCACGGATGTCTTTCTTCAATTATTTTTGTTTTTATAACTGTGATTCTTCTCTATCTGACACACCCAACCCCAAAAGTAAATAAGTTAATGAATAAATGAATAAATAAATAAATAAATAAATAAATAAATAAATAAATAAATATATAAAACAAATATATAGGTAAATCAGTTATATGAGCCGCCTTATGCCACACGAAGCGTAAGATAAAAACCCATCCACACTGGATATTCTAAGATTTGCACACAAAGTACACTAACTACTAATCCAGTAATAAGTTAGCAAAACAGTATTTAAGTCATGTTTGCAATAATAATAATAATAATAATAATAATAATAATAATAATAATAATAATATAATAATCAGTATAATAATAATATAATATTAACGTAGATCATACACGCAGAGCAATAACAATTACTAAAAAAATAAAACACACACACAGTAAGAATATGCATAAATAAGTCCAATCTCTCATACTATTCCCACTACAAGAATTGCATAATTTTTTTGTTCAAACATTAAGTAAATTATTATTTTATGCGAAGGTTAGTGAAAGCACATAAAATACACACTATAGGTACTACTCTGTTAGTCATGCAAAATACTTTTCTTTGGAAATATTTCTTTATTAATGCACATTATCAAGCACAGCCATATTTGGACTTCCAAGAAACATTTGAGCTTAAGTTCTGAAGTAGACATCTTGGATCAACGCACTTCAATAGGTTAGTTATATTAAAAGAATCATGTAATCATTGACAGTAGACCACACATATATTAAAATGTTTTTGCTATCCTTAAAGAAAGGCCCTGTCAAAGTTCAGCATTAAGTACCATGGGCAATATGTACATAATATCCATTCTCTTACATTATCAATATTAATTCGTTTACATAAACATTATACTCTCTCCCCGGCAAATACTTTAAATGTTTAATGAATGTAAATAAATTTTCCTTTAAGGTCATTTATTGCATACCTGAAATATGTGATTTTTATTTGTTTATCAACATTTATTTGCACAGTTAAGATTACGTGTCAAGGCTGACTACCTTCATACGTCTATTCTGCAACCATAAATATAGTTACCTATGTAGCAAGCAAGCAGGGTAGTTACGTAAGAGGCAATACAAAGCTGACTAGAATAACTAAAATGATCCAGTTAAAAAAAGTATAGTAATATCATGTTATATCTTTAAAAAAAAACCTGTTCCACCAGATTTGTATTTTAACAGGAAGGAACCGTGTTTGTTTTAGTTATAAGGAGTGTGCTGGGGTAGACGGACAAGGGGCCTATTCCCTGTGTAGACGAAGCAACCATGTACTCTTCGGGCCATCTCCAGCTTACCCTCAATTCTAATGCTGCATGATGTGACAGCCTGGCCAGCAGCATTAGTGGCCTTGCACATGTATGTGCCGGAGTCCTCAGGATAAGCATAAAGGACATCCAAGGCCACAAATCCAAAGTCATAAGTAGTGCGGAAGCGATGGCCTGCACAAATACAATGATACATATCGAGATCATGAACAGAAACTGTAATAAGAATGTTATAGTTTCTAATTCATATAAAGCAGTTTTGCAACAGCACTAAAATCAAAGGACCGAAACAAAAGTATGTGTTACCTGATGGTATAGGCTGGCCATTGAAGAACCATTCTACCTTCATTGTGGGATCATTGACTGGTGTGAGGGTAGCCTCCATATGGACAGCCTGGCCCTCCATCAAATGGTCTTGATTTCTAAGAGCACGTCCAAAGTTGGGTTTTTCAACAATAACGGTATCATCAGGCATCTTGGATGGGGCTTTCTGTTCAAGTCGGGTGATTTTAGCCATAGCCTCAGGATGCTGGGTATCAATAATGAAGTCACTCTTGGCTGCAAGCAGAAAACAAGGCAGGGACATTAAATAACTCTACTGTCCAGAGTTAAATATGACACCAAAGAGTAAGGATACAGCAATGAAAGATATCTTTAAATTAGATCATTCTCATTCTATATTTTAATGAGCTTTCTATTTCATAAAATCTCTAATAAAACTGAAATATACTTCAGGAGTATTAAATAACTGCCGTATTGGCTAATAAAATTACTCCATAGATTATGGATGGTCATAAAATGTATCTTAAGGCAAAGATTTTGTTAGTCCTAATTTAAACAATATTATTTAATTTTGTATAGAATTTAAGAAGAAGCACCTTTGACTTGAATTGTGATGGAGGAAGTGGCAGTGCCAAGTCTGTTAGTGGCACGAACTTCGTAAGTTCCAGAGTCCTCAGCCACGGCTTGCAAAATGTCCATGGCACAGAATCCAAAGTCATACATAGTTCTGTGGAGAGGAAGAAAGAGACAGCGTTTTATAAGGAAAGCCTAAAAACTCAAAAGCAAGCTAAGTAATAATATCAATGAATTTCTAAACTTTCATTTAATGAACCAACCTAAATCGGTGTCCTATCTGGAGAGATTTTCCATTATGGAACCACTCCACCTTCATGCTGGGATCAGGGTATGGTTCTAAACGGCACTCCACATGAGCACTTTGTCCTTCCCACAACTCTCTCAGGCCAGAGAGCTTCACCACAAACCTATGAATGAAATAATATTAAAATATAGATCCTGACAAACCATAATTTAATACGAATTCAAAATACCAATGACACTGTTGGTAGTATACGTACAAATCTGTAAAAGTATGTCATATACCTAGTTCGTCCCAATATTTGTGATACAGATGTGGTGTGACTACACTCTGAATTAGCTCAAAAGTTAATTTTAATTAAAAGCATATATATTAAAGTTTTTGTTTGCACTTTAAATCATTCCAAATATTCTCATCTTATTTACCACTGCTCTTCTAAATTCACTCTATATTTGTCTCTTAAAATATTTTATCCAGCAATATGTTGTGTGTAATGTTATTAAAGCTGTAATTTATGAGCCTTACCTGGGAGCCTGTGTAATCACAGTGTCCTCAGTTGTAGATTTCCTGTAACGAGAGGAGTCTTCAAGATGACGGAGTTTCTCTAGAGCTTCTGTGTGCTGAGATTCCATAAGCAAAGCTTCCTTAGCTGGTGAAGTATGGAAAGGAATTTATTGCAAGTGACAAGTAGAGAAAAATAAAATAGATATCATTCTCAATCAAACTAATCTACATTGACATTCAAGACATATGGTGTTGACCGATATTTATACATAGCAATAAGAGCCAAATATACTCACAAGAAACAACGAGAGCTGCAGTGGTGACAGCCTGGCCCAGACGATTTGTAGCACGGCATGTATATGTACCAGAATCCTCAGGGTTAACATACTTCATATCCAAAGCAACATAGCCAAAGTCATGCATGGAAGAGATTCTATTGGCTTGCTGAATTGGTACATTATTTTTAAACCATTCAACTTTAAGATCAGGGTCACCAACAGGGATAAGCCTAGCCTCAAAGTGCAGAGGGGCATTTTCAATCAAATTCTGGTCTCTAAGGGGAGAAGTAAAGACTGGGGCTTGCATGGTTGTTTCTTCTGTGGTGATAGTGCGTTGAGTTCTCGAAGCTGATTCTAAGCGAGAGATCTTCATCATTGCCTCTTGATTCATTGTTTCAGAGAGGATAGACTCTTTGGTGTGGCAAGTCAGAGTGCAAGTAGATATGGCCTGACCAATACAATTGGTAGCCACACAAGAATAAGTACCTGAATCCTCGGCATAAGCATACATGATGTCCAAGGCCACAAAGCCAAAATCATTATATTCAGTGAATCGAGAGCCACTCTTCAAGGGGACGTTGTTATGGAACCATTCCACTTTCATTGTTGGATCAGATGTAGGGATAAGGCGTACCTCAAAGTGGGCTCGCTGTCCCTCTAGAATTTCAAGATTTTTCAGTGAAGTGGTGAAAACTGGAGCTTGTTTTGTGGTTTCCTCTACGACTTCTGAACGAGCATAGCGGCTTCTGTCTTCAAGCATTTGAAGTTGCTCCATAGTCAAATTCTGATTTTCTGTTTCCATAATAATTCCAGAAGATTCTAAAACAAAATAAAAAATTTATTAGTTTGTTTTGTAAATGTATGAGATGGAAGGTTTGCAGTGTAACTAATAAACAGAAACATGTGTCTCCACAATTACAGATTTTAAGCATAAAAATTTAGCACCAAATAGATAAATAGACAGCATTATTGCTTCATGCAAACCGTTCCTATGAATTATAAAGTTAGTATGAATAAATTACAACTGCCTACTGACTATTATTAGAGGTGCTACGTCAGTACCTTACAGCTTAGTATAGTCCCTGTACCAACAGAAAGAGAGCTGAAAGAGCTTAGGCAGTATGCGTATTAATAATGTTTTCCAAGCTCAATGGAGTGCATGTGGCAGATTAGAAACTACATTAATAATAATTTAAAATTCTATGTATGCATGGCAAATGCGCAGTATTCCAATCTGCCAAATAAATCACAGTAGAGTTGTCCTGCTTTATAGTGAATTTTGTTAGCTAGCCTAAAAGCAAGTCAATGAAATAAAAGCTTTTATGTGCTGTAGAAATTAGCTTGCAAGTAGATGCATGGCCCGGAGATATGCTGATGCAGCTGGATCTATATATCATTACTCACTTAGAACCTTGAGATTAGTAGAAATTTCATCTCTGCCCATTAGATTTGTTGCTACACAAGTGTACACTCCAGAGTCTTCTTCAATAAGTTTTGAGATATCAAGAGCCACATAGCCGAAGTCATGAATCAATCTAAATCGAGATCCAAGCTGAATTGGCATTCCATTTCGATACCATTCAATTCGAAGATTTGGATCGGTGATCGGCTCTATTTTTGCCTCAAAATGTGCGTTATTGCCTTCTTTCTGTATAACTTCCTTCAGTGTTGTAAGGAATCGAGGCTTAATCTTGACTGAAACCTCCTCCATTGTTTCACGCTTTCGATAACGAGAACTGTCATCAAGATACTGTAGCTTCTGTAGACTATCTGGATGCTCTGAGTCAAGCACTAGATCCTTCTTGGCTATAGGGAAAGGTGCAAGAATAAGGTCAAAGGGAAATTTTTCCAAACACAAAACATCGATACTGATCTAGTAATGGATGACTCAGAGTAAGGAGAAAAAGTAGATCTCTATGTGGATAAGTGAAAGGAGCTAAAAACTTGCACAAAAGGCTATAATGAACAAAAAGGGAAACATATTTAACATGGTACAAACATTCATAAAAGTACAATAATTACCTCGTTGCAGCAGACAATTCAAGGTTTTAAATAATTTATTTACAGTACTGGATAATAGGATGGGTTTCAATCTTAAAAGACTTTAAAAGGATAATATAAAGGTCTTAAGGTAAGGAAAAATCATGCAGTGTTCAGTTTTGTGCAGTAAAATGAATAGCTTACCTGTGACTCTGACGGATGCTGATGTGACTGCTTGACCTAGACAGTTGGTTGCTCTGCAGGTGTATATGCCAGAGTCAATGGGATAAACACTCAGCAGATCAAGAGCAACATAATCAAAGTCATACGCTGGCCTAAAGCGATGTCCAACCTTCAAAGATTCTTCATTGAAGAACCAGTCAATTCTCATGGAGGAGTCACCAACAGGTTTGAGGCGAGCTTCTAAGTGAATGTTGGTGCCTTCAATTGTTTCAATGTTTTTCAAAGACTTAACAAAAGTGGGAGGCTCTCTAATGTCAGCAGATTCTTGAAGGGTTCGATGATGACGGGAAGAATCTTCAAGCATGTGAATCTGCTCCATGGCACCATCATGCATGGTTTCACTGTAGATGTTGTCAGTCCCAGCGACACGGACACAAGAAGATGTATGAGCACTTCCCAAGTAATTTTCAGCACGACAAGTGTACTCTCCAGAATCAGTCGTGTAAGCACCCACAATATCAAGAGCGACAAAACCAAAATCAAAGTAAGTTTTAAAACGAGAGCCAATGGTAATAGGCTTGCCATTGAAGAACCAATCAACTCTCATTGACGGGTCATTCATGGGCTCCAGACGGGCTTCCAGGTGAATATTTTTGCCCTCTGGAAGTGGTTTAGGATCCTGCAGTAACTGTGTAAATACAGGCTTAGATTTAGAAATCTCTTCAATGTCATATTGAGGCTCTTGATGACGTCGCTCCATAGCACTGGTCTTCGATAAAGTAACCTCATGCATTGATGTAGTGTCAACTGCTGATCGTGCTGAAGAGAGAAAGAAACAATATTCAACAATATGATATAAATCATGTACTGCCCTACCACAAGTCTATATAAAAATGAAGCAACTATATATCACACAACTATAAGCAAAAGCAGCATTACTTACTTTCAATTGTCATGATTGTGCTCATTTGAGCCTGACCAAGAGCATTACGGGCAACAACAGTGTACTGGCCAGCATCTGCCTGGCGGACATCAGATATATCAAGGGAAACATAGCCAAAGTCATTGTAAGTCTTGATACGTGAGGCAGACATGATAACCTGACCATTAAAGTACCATTCCACAGTCATAGTAGAATCACTTTGAGGTTCAAGTCGAATCTCAAAATGAGCCTTTTGGCCTTCAACAATCTTATTTGTTCCCTTCAATGGTCCAAGGAACTTTGGAGGCATAGTTACTGCAGAAGTGTCTTCAGTTTCAGTTCTCTGGTAACGAGAAGAATCTTCTAAATACTGCATCTTCATGACAGTATCTTCATACTGAGTTTCAACCTCCTGTTCAGTTTTGGAGAGTACAGTGAGCTGGCAGCTAACCTGAGCCTCTCCTTTGGAATTATAAGCCCTGCACGTGTAACAGCCTGCATCTTGCACAATAAGAGCTTTCACAGTCAAGGCAACATACCCAAAGTTGAAAAATGAAGTGATACGAGAGCCTGTAAAAATAATGATATTCATATCATTAGGAAGGAACAATTGGGATTAGTAGTAATAATTTAAAGCTTACCCTGAGCTATAAAATCATAAGAAATTTATGTTTCTCGAGACTGCATTTACTTACTGGCTTCAATAGGACGGCCATCTTTCAACCATTCAACCTTTAGAGTTGGGTCTCCGACTGGCTCCAAACGAGCTTCAAAGTGAGCATAGCCACCCTCTCGAGCTGTGGCATTTTTCAATTCTGTCTTGAATACTGGAGAAGTGGCTGCTTCAGCAATTTCAGCACTTGTTTTCTGTAGCATCTGAAGCCTATAAACAAAAAGCGTTATACTTGGAGGATAATCAATATTACAAAAAAATCATTTTTCATACTGATATAGCATAACGGAGCTTTGCTATGATACACAAGCTTCATCAAAAACATCAGCAAACTAAGAATAAGCCTTTACCTGTATGCTTCCATCTCCTCAACACTCCTGATGTACTGGCTTTGTTCTGGGATTCCCAAATCACCAGTAACAGTGGCCATGGCTGAAAAGAATTGCCAAGAATATTTACATTATCATTCCAAAATAGATAAGATATATACAGACTTAAGTTTTGTATAGACATTAATATCTAAGTACAGTTAGTATGAAAAATTAAAATTTTTCAATTTGAATAACAATGAACTTAACAAAGACACAATATGAACTGTCAGGTATGTAATGAGATCAGCTCATGATAAATGATGATACTTACAGACAACAGTAATTGAGGCTTGGCAAGAGCATTCACCAGCTTTGTTTGTGGCCCTCACTGTGTAAGTACCACTATCTTCACTGCGCAGTTGCATGATGTTCAGAGCCACATAGCCAAAGTTATAGATGTGATTGATACGAGAGCCTGAAGTGTTAAGGGAAAATCATATACTTATTAATATCCCTTATCTTTTTAATCACAGAATAATGCATATTTAGTTACTGCAAAATTATTTTGTAAAATAAACTTTAGGACAAATTAATGAGTTAATACCTTTATTATCTCTTCAGCTATATGTATAAATTCCTCAGATTACTTACTGGCAGTAATGGGTTTGCCATCCTTAAACCATTCAATCCTCATGAAGGGGTCACTGACAGGATGAAGTTGAGCCTCGAAGTGAGCATATTTTCCTTCCATAACCTCACCAAGATTATTAAGAGGCTTCACAAAATTGGGTTTGATAGAAGATGTTTCCTCGATTGAGAGAGTGCGTTGATAACGTGACTGATCCTCCAAATAATTGATCTGTTGCATTGCCTGAGGATGCTGAGACTGGCTTTCAATCAGGGGTCGTTCTGCAATATCAAATGCACTTCAATATAAGATATGAAGGACAGCATTTTATAACTGGCACACTCTCTACACGTTCTCCCATTATCAAACTGTCTTCCTATCCTATTACAAATTATGAGCTAATTGCAGCAATATTCATCCTAAAAAATTCTGAATATTGAACCAGCATAAGCAAATTTCATTTGGGTGTTACAGTTTAAGATTAACCAACAATCTGAACAGTTTCTAGACTTAATATATGATGATAATGCTTACCTGTGACACGAAGATTAGCTGATGTTTCAGCCTGACCCTTGATATTGACGGCACGGCATGTATAGACACCAGCATCAGCCTTGATTACATTCAGAATATCCAGAGCCACAAAGCCAAAGCGGTATGTCACCGTGGCTCGGGAACCTGATGGTGTGAATGAAAAATAAACGTCAGAAGGCTATGCTATTTTCATTCAAAAGTGTAAGTGAGATATTAATACTTTCAAATAAAATGTTACCATAGTAAAGTTAGGTAAAGGAAAATATATAACATTAAACATCAGTATTTGCAGAGTTTATGATTATACTGAAAGTCTGTACCACAACTGAATGTCTTTGAGATTTGATATTCATTTTCTATAATTCTATGAATATAATTGCTGTTGTTGATTTGCCATTTTATGTGACTATTATTCTTTGAAAGTAAAATGTAAATAAATTTCTCAAAGATTAAAATTTTTTTATGAATGATACATACTGGCTGCCAGGGGTTTCCCATCGATGAGCCACTCAATATTCATTGTGGCATCACCGAGAGGAGTCACCTTGGCTTCGAAGTGGGCACGAGTGCCCTCGACAATATCGATATCCCTAAGGGGATGGGTAAATACAGGGGGTTCGGTGGGCTGCTCCTCCTCAGGGGCCTTTGGCACATGGTGGGCTCGCTCCACTGGGCGAAGGATAATTACCTCGGGTTCTGGTTCGGGTCTATATTGGTAAGGAAAAAATTATGTTAAAAACTGATGAACATGGAAGTATGATAACGGAGTAAAATGATTTGGAAAAAATCATCACAGTATATTCATGATAGTAATATATTTGTCATTAAAAGGCTCACGTTTACTTAGTAATACAGTGAAATATAATCAAGATAAACTAAAGACTACATAATGTGCATCAGATGAAAAGCCTTGAGTAGAATGACTTACTGAGGTTCGATAACTTTGGTGGGTTTCGGGAAATGGGGTCTTTGTGGGGCAGCTGGTCCAGCCTTGTCGGTCTGAACATGCAGTCGAGCACGGGTAGCTGTAGAACCAGCAGCATTTTGGGCATTACACTGGTACCAGCCGGCATCAACAGCACTAGCACTCAGGATCTGGAGGCTAGATGCGCCATTCATATCTGACTGAACCTGATAAAACAATCACAGATGCTGAGCTCATGCTAGATGGAATGTAAAACTGTTTATGTAAATACAAGTGATTTAATTAGCAAAATACACTTGGAGTCAAAGAAGCTACTTTCTATCAATAATGATAACAACTTACCAGGACATTGGGAGAATTCTCGACGGAGACACCGTCTTTTTGCCATGACAAGACAGGCATGGGAGTACCAACAGCACGACACTGAAGGACGACGGTTTCACCTTCAGATACAGCTGCTTGCTGGAATCTCTCCACGAACTTAGGGGCAACCATCTGCTGCATCTCCAAGACATTTAACTGACACTGAAGAGAACATAATCACAACGAAGTAAATATTAAATATACTTTATAAATATATTAGGAAACTACTTTTATATAGCAAAATGGATTTTAAGAAATATTCTCTCCATCATCCAGATAAATCTGGAATACGGAGATCTTTGTCAATACTATTGCTAATTTCTATACCTGGAAAGTGGCCTCTCCAGACTTGTTCTTGGCGATGCAGGTGACGATACCGGCGTCGCTGAGGGAGGCTTTGCTAATCATGAGAGAATGATTACCCGCCTCGTTCACGAGGACCTTGTGGGTAGCATCATCAGCAACCATTTGCCCGTTGATGAACCATGCCACCTGGTAATTAAAATAAGTGTTATATGAGCGTTTATCAATGCTGGCACTTTATATTATAATAATAATAATAATAATAATAATAATAATAATAATAATAATAATAATAATAATAATAATAATAATAATAATAATAATAATAATGATTATTATATTTCAGAGACTACATTTACCTAGTAAAAAACTAATTTTCCTCTGTGTTCATATATTATTTTTTATAGCAAAAGTTTACTTATTTCTAATAATATTTATTTTCACTCAAGCTTCTCTTTCTCAGAGTCAAAGCAGAATCATTAAGTAACTTCCAAAGACAACAGAAAATATCTTTGCATAATTCTCCATTCCACTCAGTTCAATCATTGCTATCATAACGATAAAGAATTTTTTTAATATATCACCACGCATTCTATTTGTAGTTAAGTCTCTGTATTATTAAAAACTTCCTTTGTATTGTAACTGTAATCAGTTGTTCAAAAACCCCAAGTGTTCACTTGCATGTAAAATATAGATCTCCTGTTATCAAATTCCTGACATCTTATAATGAAATGAGTGGACTATATTGGTACAGAATTCTTCATGAGCTCAGGGAACTCCTAGGAAAACAGAATCCGTGGGTGATATACTAAAGAAAAAAATATCATTATGATGGCAATGACTGAATTGAGTGGAATGGAGAATTATGCCAAGATATCTTCAGTCGCCTTTGAAAATTATTTAATATAAATGGATTGACTATGAGAGGGAGAATGCCCGCCAGCTCTGCAGGCAGGCTTAACATATGAATACAATATACATACATGCTGAATATATTAACAAAAAGTAATGATGAGATATATGCTCGATTTCTTAAACAGTGTAAACCTAGGATGCCATATTGTTAGTTAGCTAGACACACAATTGGATTTCATAAACGCATCTGACGCGGTTCTGTGTATGGCTAGGATCCCGCAAGGGATCCTAGCCATACACAGAACCACGTCAGATGCGTTTATGAAATCCATTTGTGTGTGTCTAGTTAACTAACAATATTGTATCCTAAATTTACATTGCTTAAGAAATCGGGCCATAGATTGCTCTTAAGCACACCAAAAGATATGACCTCGAACTCGCCTCATCCCGTGGAGATCATTTATATTCACTTTTAGTCATGTTCAAGATTTGGAAATAACAGCAAAAACGGCCTTCAACTCCTAATTACTG
>JAXCGZ010022670.1:162500-170000 GCA_037179515.1 Halocaridina rubra | reverse complement strand
TCCATTAATGTATCCCACTCTGCGGCCGCTCAGTGGATGCAATACTTAGCTCTCACCCAGGAGGCTATATATTCAATTCCCAAAGTTGTCCAGCACAATTTTTCTCTTCACCGGATCCGGTTGCAGATAAGTAGGAGAGGAAAGTGGTTTCCCTAGAGGGACATGAAATCTCAGCCAACCTAACACAGACTCTAAGAAAACCGATTAATGATGAGGTATGTCAAGTTTTTAAAGTGCTCGGCTTTCACTTAGGACTAAAATGCCCTTCCGGTATCTTTTAGACAAAAAAATAAAAAAAAAAAAAATGAAAATCAGTCGTGGAGTATTAAGTTGATGGCAATGTGACTTACTTCAGGATAAGGTCGTCCGGTGACGCGAGCTTCAAAGCGGACGAGTTTGCCTTCCTGAACTTCCTTGTCGGTTGGACCACGGACGAATTTAGGTTCCAATGTTTTGCCACTGTCATCTCCGGAGATATCCATATCCATGCCTTCCTCCCTGCACGTGGCACAAAATGGTGGGAAACATTTTAAGATGTGGATGGAAACCCTTAGTACAAAATACTCATGAATGTTTTATAATAATAAAAAAAAAAGTCAACAACATTGTTATTCTCTAAGTACTTATTAAATTATTTTTTTTTTTTACACATCCATCCCCTTCATGAGCCAAGCTTTTTTTCCGACGGAAAACTATTTCTTTATCTGTTCCGCATCTTTGGACTGAATTTCATTTAGTTTTATTCTTCTTTTTTTGCTTTATTACCCATCCTTAGCCCTTTGGCAAATATGCACAACATTCTTAGCCAAATCAGATTTACTTTCGAACAGTTTAGCTGTTGACATTTTAATTTTAATTTCATTCTTCTTTTTCCTATAAGTTCTCCTCTCCATTCTTCCTCATCAGTCCCAAAAACTGGCCAGTAAAGATTTTCGTTGCCAGAGCGAGTGGCCATAAGAAGGAAAGGAGAGCAGCGCCTCATGTAGTATGAACAATTTTCATCTTGACTCACCTTCCGGGGCGAATAACTTCAGGTGTAGGAACTCCATTGGTAATTTCACCCCTAGGTACAACAGCTAACTGTGCAGAGGCGACTGTACAGCCGGAAGTGTTCTCGGCCAGCATGGTGTAATAGCCATTGTCCATTGAATTGACTTCCTTCACTACAAGGGTGACCTGACCTGCAGACTGCGTCATTAGGTATTTCTCGGACGACTGAAGGCGGGTACCATTCTTGAACCAAATGACCTGTGTTTCACAACAATAAGTGCATTAACATGTGTCAGTCCTTCAGGATAAAACATAGCAAAAAGTTTTTTGTCAATTAAGTTACTTAGCGGAACAAAAATTATTTTTAAATGCGTAGAAAAGTAACAAAAAACAATTACCCAATAGTTTTATGAGTAGAAGACGAAATTGTACACCATGTCAAAATTATTAGTTGAAACTTGAGAGAGAGAGAGAGAGAGAGAGAGAGAGAGAGAGAGAGAGAGAGAGAGAGAGAGAGAGAGAGAGAGAGAGAGAGAGAGAGAGAGAGAGAGAGAGAGAGAGAGAGAGAGAGAGAGAGAGAGAAATCTTACCCTGGGTGTTGGATAGCCATTGACTTTGACAGTGAACGTGGCGTTACCACCATCAGCGACTTTAGTGGATCTTGGTTTCTGCTGGAGCTGAGGAGCCTGAGGAGGACCTTGGATAGCTCCTTGCTCCACCTCTACTTCACCAGCCAACCTGACGGTCAAGGACTGTCTGAATTCCACCTCGTGAAGAAGCCTGTACTCGAAAGTATCCACTCGGAAGGATTCCGTCTGCATCGACACCATCTGTTGCTGCTGCTGCTGCATAAATTGTTGCTGCGACATATGCTGTTGCTGCATCACGGACTTCTGGGCCATCTGCCGCTGCTGCTGCATCATATAAGCGGCTGTAAAGGAACAAAACTTTTTTGTTATCGCTAATCACTTTATGGTTATATTTTACTAAGTTCCGATACATCGCTATATTAACACTACAAATGAAGTCTTGATATATCTGTGCTTGAACGAGGTGCAGAAATGCAATAACACTAATAAATGAAGTGAATCATTGTAATATTACCTTCAGGCTGGATATAGACGGTACAAATGGCTTCTCCATATTGGTTGGCGGCTGTGCAGGTGTATTCGCCTTCGTCACCAGGGCCAATGGCACAAATGAGTAAAGTCACAACGCCAGTATTCTCATCATGGGTCACCTGTAGATATAAACAAATTCATTAATAATATAAATGAACAACACGAAACATTAATAAATAGGGTTTCTCTTTAAATAAACTAATAACCACTTTTTCGTGATATGAGAATATACTCCCATTTCTTCTTGCAACCCTTGAAAAAACAAAAACAAAAATTCATTTCAGTAAATTAAGTAATTATGCACAGTATGATAAAATAATGGTTTCTTTTCGTAAATCAGGTAACCAAACACAATATAGTCAAACACTTCTCAGCTTTGTAAAACGATAAACTGGATATATAAGCAACTATTCCTCTTCCAATTTGTAAATAAAAGAAATTCAACAGGATATGAGAGTCTAATGTGTTTCTTTTCGAAAAACAAGATTATATATATATATATATATATATATATATATATATATATATATATATATATATATATATATATATATATATATATTATATATATATATATATATATATATATATATATCCATTTGGTAAATCATGAAAATACTGTTAAATGTTTTTTTCTATAGTAAAAAAAAAAAAAAAATATATACACACTAGCTTCATGCTGTATCATTTCGATATCATCAAAAATATCTAATTAATACTTTATATCTTGGTATCAAATGAAATTAAAAACTACTCTTTATAATAAGGTAAAGTACAAAAGTATTCTATTTATTCATAATGTGAGAAAAACAATATTTTTGATGCCCTACAATACGGCATTGTAAAAAAGAAATCTCTATTAAAATAAAACCTAAAAAAAAGTATCTAGATCTTAACAGGAAAACTTTTTTATCTATCTATCAATCTATGATAGTTAGCTAGCTAGCTATCTAACTATATATATATATATATATATATATATATATATATATATATATATATATATATATATATATATATATATATATATATATATATATATATATATATATATATATATATATATTATATATATTTATATTATATATATATATATATATATATATATATATATATATATATATATATATATATATATATATATATCATCTTTCCATATCGTAATATATAAATAAGAAAAAAATATTTCAGTAATTTTGATAACTGAGAACAAAATTTTCTTTTTTTTCCTATAAAGAAACAACTAATGAATGTAAGAACTTTTGCAATAAGAAAAGTCAATAAAAGATATCATATTGTAGTGCGAAAATATATTCACTGTAAATGGTTTTTGCAAAGTGAAAAAATAAAGATATGTAAAATCCCTAGCATATCATACCGTTATATATAATAGATATTGAATATATACTTCCATTTCTTAACTGGATTCTGGGGAATGTGTGTGCTTAGACTCGGGCACCCCCTTACAAGGGAGATTGCTTTAAAATAATAAAAAAAAGAAACTGTGTAAGAAATCAAGCAGTCCAATGAGGCAACGGAGATATTAAACTCTTCAATTTTCATCTATAAATGTTACTCATATTTATATTGAGTCTTTATTACTACCAAAACTGATATAAATCTATATATAAAACTTGCTGTGGCCTACTGAACACCTATGACTTTGCTAAATTCGATAGAAGAAATATCCCAAAAGGATAAAGCAGGTCCAATAACTTATATAATTTAATTCCAAATGAATAATTTATATCTTTCTATTGCCATGGAGTAAGAGTCACACTCACCTGATATTTGCTACCGGAGACAATTTGGGCACCCTTGCGGGTCCATGTGACGGTAGGTTTGGGGTTGCCCTGAACTCTTCCTTCGAAGAGGGCATCACCACCTTGGGCAAAACGGGCATTCTGGAAGATCTGCTCAAATACCGGAGGAGATGCCCCTGCGGGAAGACCCACACTGGAAAAGATAAAAGAGAAAATATTAATCGAAAAAGTTATATAAAGAAGAGGGTAAATCGAAAGAATAATAGTAATATATGACGAGAATGAGTTTTAGCGAACATAATTATGACTCGAACAAGTTTTAACCAAAATAATTAGGTGACACAAAAGGAGGACACCCTTGAAAGTGTAAATCTATTATGTTTGTTCATCTCTAGGATTAATGACCTAAAATTGATATTTCAAATGTAAGATTAATAACATAGACAAATAAAGCTACATTAGAATTTATTTGACGAAGATGATGAAGAAGAAAAAGAAGACTTTTGAAGGTTATCGGTAAATATTTTTCTTAGGATGTTGGGGGCATGAAAGGTGTTTTAGGCAGGTATGCATTCCGTCCTTGAAGGGCTGTCAGCTCGTGATTTAATGATGTCATATTTTTAGAACCTGCGAGGAGGGCTGTGGCGCCCTGCCTTTAAAATAGCAAAGAAAGTTCGAACCCATCTCATATCGTGACGCATTGTAACTTCCTTAAATATTGCTCCCAAGACTACAAAACGGACTATCCTCGAAATCGAACGGCAAATATATTATGTGTATTATTAGAAGGACTGTGCGAACTCGAAAACACGGAATGGTTCCCCCCAGGGCACGGTATCAGAGCGCCATATTTTTGGAAGCATGTTAATAAACAAGGTCTATTATAGGAAATTAATTGAGAGAATTTATTTTGACATAAATGCCAACTAATAGCTCTACATTATTTGTAAACTGGGCCATTTAAGATCTACTGATATGAAGTATTGTGCATCGAGAAGACGACTGGAAACTGTACTCAAAGATGTATTTTTATGAAATAACGTGGAAGGCACTCTAGTATTTTTTTAATTCATGAGTGTGACACCGAGACAGGCAAGAAAATTGCTCTCATCAATGAAGGCCCAGAAACGAAGAAAACATTGAGATGAAAAAAAAGTTAAAGGTTAAGGACAAGGGAGAGATGAGGTAATGATACACAATAGGAAAAAAAACAGGCTGGAAGAATAGTCCAAGTTCTGAGGACCTAGAGCTATGGCAGGACTATAGGCCCTAAGATGACGATAGAAATATAAGCAAACGCTAGACTTTTTTTTATTATTGTGACACCAGGATGGGCCAAAAAATATTAAAATAATACAGCTCTCATCGGGCCTGGGCACGAAGAATACATAAATTAAAGAGAAACAGAGATGGAGTGTAATGCCTTGTTATATGTAAAGGGATAATAAGAGATTTGTAATGAACATCCAAGAATATTCAGTGTTAATGTAGGCATAGAAAAAGACGATAGATATATAAGCAAATGCCGACTGCACCTATGTAGCATTGGAAGACAGTGCATAGCATAGTGGCAGATTTATTAGGATACGTCATGAAGGCTTAAGAGCGCCACATTTCTTTAAATTATGAGGCGACATAGGTTGTGGAAGAGCCGGGAGGATGGGATGTGGCACTCCAGCAGTGCCATCTGAACGGTCGCTAGCTCCCTCGTCATTGCCCATAGAGCAAAGTAATCCCCTTATTTTTTTTTATGTCGGCTACCCCCCAAATTGGGGGAAACAGCCAAGGTAAATGGATGTCATATAACATTATTTCTAGAATTAATAAGTCTCTGCATCTTTGCGAAAAAGTGCACATTTTATCAAGAAAAGTATGAATTATCATTAAGTAATATTAATTGCTAATAGAAACCAAGCTCTAAATGTGGGTAGCCAAAGTTGTGGCCAGATTTTTCATGAGAAAAGATATCGCAAAATATGCAAGCTAGTTCTGCGGTTTCTCATAAAAATTGCATTAATTACTTCATGCTGCATAGATCGTTTATGAGTATTCTAAAAAGAAAAAAGAAAAACACAATATAAGAAACTTTTGACACGGCAAAACTAGCTCATTCTGCAGTCATGAAAATATCTATTTTGAAAGCAAATCCACAAATCTTACAAAGATGGGTCTCAGCAATGTAATAACAAACAAAAATAAACAGAGGAATAAAATATGCACAAAAATACATCATATAATTACAGTTGCAAGCCCTTAGAGAGAGAGAGAGAGAGAGAGAGAGAGAGAGAGAGAGAGAGAGAGAGAGAGAGAGAGAGAGAGAGAGAGAGAGAGAGAGAGAGAGAGAGAGAGAGAGAGAGAGAGAGAGAGAGAGAGAGAGAGAGAGAGACGAGAGAGAGAGAGAGAGAGAGAGGAGAGAGAGAGAGAGAGAGAGAATGATATACATCGACCAGATTATATGGTTTTCAAGATGAGAGATAAGGAGGCCCACTAAAGGAACTCAGACAGAAGGTGATGTGTTTGTATGTGCAGCATAGATGCCAAAAGTGGGCTACCGTGGGCGTCTGGATGAGACCTACAAGCGTCATCCTCACCTGTGGCATTCATGGTGCCAACACGGGGGCGGTTTTGGCACTCACGCTAGGGTGGTTTTTGACATACACGTCTGAGACGCATACCAGCGATTTACACATACACCTACATACCACAGTATGGAATATTCGTGTGTATGTACATACGGAGGGACAGAGGGGTGTCACACAGAATTTGACTTAGGAGAGAAAGGAGGGAACAAAGGAAAAAAAACGAGGCAAGGGAGGGCGTGCCAGTAACTATCGTAAGTGACAGCTGCCTGTCGCCAGTTCTTAGTGATTAAAGGCATATTTGCTCCATCTTAATAGCAGAATAATCTAACGAAGTAAAAAATGTAGAAAATGCAGATGCTATCACTAACAGGATGAGCTCATTATTACTATAAATTTCGCTGTCATCGTAATTGTCTTCATCCACAACAGCATAAGATAGATGAAACTTGTAACGCTGCAGCCTAATGTAAGTCGCAAAAATTATTAATGAGAATCTTTAACTTCTTATCTATCTAGGTAGTTCAGCTTAATTTATCTAAAAGCCCTTATAAAATCTTCTACACATTCCTTTCTCATTCTATTTTCTCTTCCTATCAATCCCCTTCATCTTGTGCAGAACAGCTAGTAAAAGATAGGGATTAAAGAGAAAGGCATGAGTAAAGGTGTCTGGATATGATAAAGGGAGGATAGACGACTTGGTTCTGTCTACACATCCCTGATAAAAGTGTTTGTTGGTGCCTGCAAGAAGTCACCTGAGGCCAGATTTCATCTCTTTTTATTATTATTATTATTATTATTATTATTATTATTATTATTATTATTATTATTATTATTATTATTATTATTATTATTAATTAATAATAATATTATTATTATTATTTATTATTATTATTATTATTACCATTATTATTACCATCATTATTATGATGATGATGATGATGGAGAATCAATATGATGATGAAAGTAAAAAGGAAAGAGAGCTATTATTCACAGTTGAGTAAACCTTATTCTTTCTGGGGGAGGAGACACCTCCTGAGATGAGAA
>JAXCGZ010022670.1:125000-155000 GCA_037179515.1 Halocaridina rubra | reverse complement strand
GAAAATATTTTGTTTGAGTGCTTCATGATACAACCTAGAGATCTGCAGAGGTCTTCTCAAGGAAGGTTAAGAAATGCTAACAAAATAAACTTGGAAGAGAGGAGAAACCTTGGAAAAAAGCATACCTGCCGTGGATTAAGAGTGCCTAGTAAGTTTAAAATATAATGACCTTAGAGTGCAAGCTTGCAAAATCCTACAATTAGAAAAACTAATAACTCTTGTATATATAAAAAAAAATACGATAATAGGGAAATTATTTACTCAAATAAATATTGAAAAAATATATATAAATAACATATAAATGAATAAAAAATATACTAAACTTAGGAATATTTTAAATATAATCCCTTGATTATTTTAAATTTGCACAAATTAATAACCCCTCAGTTTGTCTTTAATGATAATAAACCATAACACACCTTGACTAGTTAATTAACCCTCAGAGAACAGTTGCAAATACAATTATCAAACTGACATAGGATAAATTAGCAGTAAAAGTAGCATTTTCAGGAGACTTTTGATTAGTATAAATACCGAAAACATTTTATAGTTTTATAATGCGGATTTTTTCACCTTTTATGATTCACCATCAGTCCCCATATGGGGGTAGACACAGATGGATTGAAGTTGGGGAATTAAGCCTCCCGAGGTGAGTAGAACAAAAGTGGCAGTGATCTTTCTAGATTATTTTTGCTAAACTGCAAATGTGTTCAATAGTATAAAAGAAGTCAAAATTTTATGCTATTCCGCTAGTAAACAAGCACTATTAACTAGAAAATAAAATTAAAAAGAGCCAGCCATCATATATTAATTTAGAGGATATATAATGAATACCAAATGAAACTAAGGTTTTGCAGAGACGTTGTCCATCAGCATAGTTCCATTTTCACTCAGAGAAGACTTCAGAAGAATACCGAAGTATATAAGAATTTCTATACAGCTTAAAGTTGAAAACTTATCTCAACGAACGAGCTAAGCCAACAGAGGTTATCATTCCAGGTTTTCCCAACATTTTTGAAATGATTTGAGAATGCGGTAACATCTTCTCAATATCAACATCTTTCCGCCACATATACTGAGAGTGAGATAAGTGAAAACGAAGGAAAATTTTTTTTATTCGAATGCATATTATTATTATTATTATTATTATTATTATTATTACTATTATTATTATTATTATCATTTCCCTGGATGTGAAAAGGAGGATTTACCCTTGCATTGCCTGTTTGTCGATGAAGGTCTCTGGTGGTGCACGTGAGAGCATTTCACCTTTATAGTATTATGGGAGGCGTTTCTAAGGGACAGGGAAGAAGAGGGAGATGATCATTCCCTCCATCATGAATTATTATTCTGCTGCAATAGTACTAGTTCATGAAGAGACAACGGACAAGAAATAATGAAGTCCTGATATCTCAAATTTGTTGTAACCAAGGCCTTCCTGCTAACTACAATGAATAACACACACACACACACACACACACACACACACACACACACACACACACATACACACACACACACACACACACACACACACACACACACACACACACACATATATATATATACATATATATATATATATATATATATATATATATATATATATATATATATATACAGCCAACTGGACAGTAAACCAGCTCATCTTAGAAAAGGTTGCAAGCCCGGTAAATAGAAAGGATTTATTGGTTTTCGGTTGTAAAATTTTATATAAACCCAGTCAATAGTCCGCAAAAGTTTAGTGAAACAAGCGACCTCATTTAAGCTTAGAAAAAAACTGCAGATAAAGTAAGTAAGTATATATATATATATATATATATATATATATATATATATATATATATATATATATATATATATATATATATATATATATATATCTTTACTTTGAGTCTTTTTGGAAGGGCATGATGACACAAGCAAAAACCAAGTACCACTTCTTGAAAGACCACAACTTGAATATTGTGGTAGTGAAGTCTGCCTCAGTGACTTCAAAGAAAAATGATAAAAATCACCTTCTTCCCTTGGTAATTTTTTCATTTACAACAATAGCAATAATTCACTGCCAGATCCAACAACATTTTACTTATTGGCAGATTCTGAATTGAGAAACTTTTAAACTAGTAATGGCTTCCGGCATTTTGTAACGTAGATTTACATTCGAATAAAATATGTTACCAAATTTTCATGTCCTTATCTACAAAGTAGTTGCAATTTTTTTTTTCTTAGCCGGGAAAGGAGTACTTTTTTAATCAAATTATTCCCTCTTAATGTATGTTTCCTTAACATCTCGAACTGGAAGAACTAATGCAAGAGGGGTTTCATTATTTTTCGACGTCCCTAGCGATGGACAATTTTCAACTTTTACAGATAATACGATATTCTCTCTTGAGAAATCGCAATAATTATCAATATATCTGTGTTTTGTTTTTCACTGTCTGAGACACTGCACAATGAAATATAAATGGTGTAATATTGGTAAAATAGTCTATTTGTATTAAAGAGTTAGTTTAAGTGAAAACTGTGAATGACTTATACATCTGCATATATGGGCTCTTTGCTTGCTGTTAAGTTGTAGCGTAATGCATATGGGTTTTAATGCTTAATATGTAGGCGAGTGATGGTAAGTATTTGTGAGTGATGAGTAAAAAGTGCATTTGGGCAGCGTTGAGTTAAAGTACAACCCAACTATGGGTTTAGCATAATTAAATATGAAGGCTAAAAAAGAAAAAGCAGAACAACAAATTGCCGTTTTTTTATATAAATGATAACATATATATATAACAATAAGCAACTACATGTATAACATCAGTAGGAGCAGCGACAGCAGCAGCAACAGCAGTATTAAGAGAGCAGCTTCTGCGAAAAACAGTGGTATCTCTCTGTTGTCTACCGGTGCGAAAAACCGTTCTTGTGGCCGTAGTAAATCTTTGATTTTGGCCCTCCATGGCGCCTGGCCCTCCTTCCTTACTCCTCTATGCAACGAGGAACTCCCTTCCTCAGCGATCTTCCCCTTCCTTTCCTCACGCAGTTTCCTTTCCAACACTCATCCTCCAGCCACTCCTCACGATGAACTGACGCCCTCGTCAAATCTCCAACTGAGCAATGGCCATAAGTGGGTGGGAAGAGGTAAAATGGGCGGGATCTAAAGAAGGCCAACCACGCCTACATTCTTCTTCAGTATGAGTGCTGACTCAATCCCTTCCCCCACTTCCCCCCCCCTGAGTGAACATCTTAAAGATTATACAACATTTTTCTCTTTTTTTCTTTTATTCCACATTTTTTTCTCTGGTATGGCACTACCTCCCCAATTTTTGCTCACAGTTATTAATATATTTATGATCACATTATTCAATGTTGCTGAGATGAACAGATATTTTGTTTACATATATATATATATATATATATATATATATATATATATATATATATATATATATATATATATATATATATATATATATATATATATATATATATATATATATATATATACAGCTTGTGCCAACTATGAAATTAGGGCTACTCAATTTTATCATTAATTGTGCGTACTCATTCAACTTGAAGAAATATCATACATTAGGGAACGACTACTTTACAATCCATATCTCAGAAATACACTGCATGGGAGGCTTTATTTTTTTTTTAATATATCATGGCATGAGATAATGCGATCTCAATTCTCTCTTGGTATGGTAGCCCACAGCTTTTGATTGTGCCACAGAACGCATACACACATATCCTGCAGTGACTTTTCTGTATTACATATAAACTCCAAATTATATATGTAAATATATATATATGTGTGTGTGTGTGTGTGTGTGTGTGTGTGTGTGTGTGTGTGTGTGTGTGTGTGTGTGTGTGTGTGTGTGTGTGGTGTGTGTGTGTGTGTGTGTGTGTGTGTGTGTGTGTGTGTGTGTAAAATTTATATATTTATGCAGCAGATGTTTTCTTAAAATATAAATTCAAGTGGAAAGGAAAAATCTATTTTATAGGGAATATTTACGATAAAAACACTCATAAAATTGCATTTTAAGAGGAGAAATGAGAAAATAAAAATGACTTTGTGCGCAGCCCGACAGAAGGTTTTCCCAGAAGCTAATTCTGGTACCTAACAAATCCCTTGGCCAAGAATGCCAACTCAAATCACTTTGTTCATTACCACTTCCTGTAACATGTCAGTACTTTTGCTTTAACAACATTATATCATAAAGACAGACGCAAACAAGACCAGCAGATAAAGCAGATAGATATAAGCACTCGTTAAACAAAAGAAAAAAACCAACGAAAGAGAAGTAAAAATTTGATGACACTTTGATATTGGTACAGCATCCAAGAGAGGATGCCAACTCTGTCATGCACTCTGCAATGGTGCACAAAATTCTTGGACGTCTTAAGCTTCAAAAAGATAAATAGCTTTTAAATGGGGTATAATATTTTATAATATTCTTTGTAGATAATAGAAGTGGAAAAATGGGTTAAACA
The DNA here is from genome assembly GCA_037179515.1 of Halocaridina rubra. Classification (NCBI taxonomy): domain Eukaryota; kingdom Metazoa; phylum Arthropoda; class Malacostraca; order Decapoda; family Atyidae; genus Halocaridina; species Halocaridina rubra. The sequence goes on along the minus strand of JAXCGZ010022670.1, from coordinate 150,512 downwards.
CACCCAAGGTTAGCGAGAAGATATATGTATAGCACGAGAGAAAATGAGGTAGAGAATTGGTAAAGTTAGTTTTTCCCTCGGACGATCACCTTACCGCAGGCCATTTTTGGCACCAGCATTAAAAAAAGAATGAGAGAGAGAGAGAGAGGAGAGAGAGAGGAGAGAGAGAGAGAGAGAGAGAGAGAGAGAGAGAGAGAGAGAGAGAGAGAGAGAGCAAACAAATGTCAAATTAGAGGGAATAAATCTTATGTTGATAATGCAACTTAAAGGAAAGTAGTCAACCGGCAGGCAAGCAGACACTTGCAATATCATATCCTAAGGTCTTACATTAAAAAAAAAAATAATGCTATTATATTTATCTAGTCATTACTTTTTTTTTTTTTTTTTTGGAGTGGCGTGTAGTATTGAGCATAGACCGAGACATTAATATGCATCCGAATGTGAAAAGGTTCAGCGTACATAAATAAATATTTCAACTTTAAAAGGGGAAAAAGATAACTCATAAAAATAATCCAAGTGTATGACCGGAGAGATAATGGTTTTTAACTGCATCCAGAACGTCATTTGGTATATATATAAAAATATCTTGAAAAAGTAAATCACCAAATAGCCATTTTTGATGGAATAAAGTTTTTGACTTTGACTTTGACTTTGACTCTCTCTCTCTCTCTCTCTCTCTCTCTAAAGCAAATCACCTTTTCTCCTCTCTCTCTCTCTCTAAAGCAAATCACCTTTTCTCTCTCTCTCTCTCTCTCTCTCTCTCTCTCTCTCTCTCTCTCTCTCTCTCGTTATATTGATATCAGTTAATTTTAGAGTCAAGCTGCATGAACGATATAAACGGAGGGGAAAGAAGACAGATTCCAGCGACGGATATATCAAACATACCTGGAGTTTCATTCGGATTTTAGCAGTTGGAAATACGTAAAACCGTCATTTTTTTCATTAATACGTACAAATAATAGCGCAAATTAAATTAGATTATCTGTGATAGTAATTCATAAGTATGGATTTATGAAGCCATATAGACCTCAAGATATATTGCAGTTGTTCATAAAAATTTATCAGCAAGTGGTCTGCATAGACAATGAGATATAGCATATATCTTGTGCATTTCTGTCACCTTGTCATGATGTCTGTAATGACGCTATTGAAAAATAAAATAATATTATAGCCACCCTATCATATGTTCGCATAGGGGAATCTTACCCGTACATATATGTACACATCTGCCTCTGTTCATTCAAGGGTTAAAGAAAAGTACAATGCCATTTCTTGGCTCTTACGCATACACCCTGCAAAATAATAATAATAATAATAATAAGACTTTATTTCCAACATACATTGGGTATTCAAATATGGGTGTACTATTAAAATTTACAAGTAAAATCTTCCTTTAAGAGTAACTTCTTAAGATTATATTTAAAAGCATACACTGAACCAGCATTTTTTAGTTCTCTGGGAAGCTGATTATATAAATGAGGTCCACGAATGTTTATATCTCTTGAGCCAATATCAGTTTTAGACCTTCGTACTAATAAATCTTCCCCTTGACGGGTAGTTAACCCGGTAACTGACCTTACTGTAGAAAAATTATACAAGCAATCAGGAATATTGTTTCTTAGTATATTAAAAACAAAGGTACATATATCAAAAACATATTTATCTCTAATCTTTATCCATTCTAGATCTTTTAAAACAGGAGAGATGTGCTCGTATTTTCTTACATTGCCAACAGCCACTCGTGCTGCAAAGTTTTGTAACTTTTGTATTCTTTGTAATTGAGTCTTATTTGTACATCCCCAAACTTTGAGACAGTAATTAATTAAACTCATAGCTAAGGACTGGACAATTATTATACGAGTTGATGTTTCAAATGAGTCTTTTACCCTATTTAGATATATTAGAGTACCCATTACTTTTTTATAAATTTCATCTATATGCATTTCAAAATTCATGTAACGGTCAAAATAGACACCTAGGTTCTTTACCGAGTTCATTGGCTTAATGATATTGCCGTTAAAATTTATATGAAGATTGTCATCAACTTCTGATAATAATTGTCTGGATCCGATAAGAATAGATTGGGTTTTAGTTTCAATAAGTAACAGACCATTTTTTAGAAAGTAACGTTTAGCCATATACAAAATTTCTTCTGCTCTACGAATAATATTTTCTAAATCATTAATTTCTCCTTCAATTAAGATTTGAGTATCGTCAGCATATTGAATGACATAACAGTTAGGTAAATATTTTACTAGATCGTTTACATATATTAGAAAAAGTATAGGTCCTAGGATCGATCCCTGAGGGACCCCAAACAATACCTTCTTGCGACTTGAGACTACATCTTTTATTCTGACTGACTGGCAGCGGTTTTTTAAATAGTTCTCGAACCAGCTTGGGTCAATGTTCATTTTTTTGCATTTTTCTAATAGAATGGTATGGTGTACACTATCAAAAGCTTTAGAAAGATCGAGTAGTAGTAGCAATGATATTTTCTTATTATCTATATTTTTGTATATTTCAAATTTAAATGACATAAAACGAGATATAATAGGAATAACAGACGGAAATGCAATTCGCTATTCTCTGTTTATCTTATTAAGTTAATAGACTTGTCACAAAGCAAGAGACTGCAGCAGCTGTTTTACTGCACCCTCTATATACTTCCTGTTTTCTTGTCTCGGTATTTTTGTAAAACATTCGCGAATTTTCTTCTTTTTCTTCAGAAAGCCGTCCAAATGTTTTCGAAGTGCATTATCGGCATACCTCCAGCTTTTAGCCAAGACAGACTCACTAGGGGACTAATATGCTTTGCAGGGACACGATAACAATGTATTTCTAAGTCCTTCTCTTTTCCTAGTAGTAGTAGTAGTAGTAGTATAGTAGTAGTAGTAGTAGTAGTAGTAGTAGAAGTAGTAGTGAACAGAATAATAAAATGCATTCACGCATTTAAATCAAAGTTCACTTTGCTTTTATTTGGGGAATCGAACCTAGGACGCTTATAACAGGAGCTCTTAACCACTTTATTATAGCCTCTGGTAAGTTTTGTGGTAAGCGGGCTAGGCTGCTGACTTTTTATTATAGATCCCAGGATTGAATCTCCACAGTATGAGGGGAAATTACTTGTATTACAATTAAAATTATAATTTAAATGTTTATTTAATAATAATAATAGTAATAAAAATAATAATAATAACAATAACTAATAATAATAATAATAATAATAATAATAATAATAATAATAATAATAATAATAATAATAATAAGAATAATAATAAGAAGAAGATAAGAAGAAGAAGAAGAAGAAGAAGAAGAAGAAGAAGAAGATGAAGAAGAAGAAGAAGAAGAAGAAGAAGAAGAAGAAGAAGAAGAAGAAGAAGAAGAAGAAGAAGGAGGAGGAGGAGGAGGAGGAGGAGGAGGAGGAGAAATAGCAATATTATTATTATTATTATTATTATTATATTATTATTATTATTATTATTATTATTATTATTATTATTATATATTAATTCAAAAGGATACCTTTTAATTGACGGCCCAAAGTTGTAGTAACTAACTCTCTATGCAATAACAATTCTTACAGTACTACAAAGAGTTTCCTTTCCATCGACCTATCTAAGAGATGCAAACAAGAAGCTCTTTTTTAAACAGATAATATGACACTCAAGCATGCTTATCAGAGTTGCTCTTTCCACTTGTTGTAAGGTCTGAAGGATGCTGAAGTACACTTGATAATAAATGACGACTTCAGACAAAGATCCATAACAGCGGCACTTGATATAACGATGGAAAAGGAAGTTTGACAGTCCCCACCTGAGAGAGATGGATAACCCGAGCTTGAAAATAAGGTTTGACAATGAAACCTAACAAGCTAACAGTTTAACTGTGGTCTTCTCCTTCTATTCAGGTTCATAAAGCGCTATTATTTAATCAAAAGAACACAGACAGAACGGCGTCACTTACAAAGATACCTCTCTTCAGATAATAACTACAAGGCCCTTACCGTAGTATTTGAAAGGGATGAATGATGGCATTTGCCATAATTCATTTCATTCATAAAACACATGAGTATCGCTATTGTTATTCTATATTCATTAAAACTGTGTCTAAGAAGTGTCACAACTTGCTGAATCCATTTTTAGTTGCTTCCCACACAATGCATACTAAAACAAGGTGGAAATATCTCTTATTCCCTCAGTCGATATGTGTAGTTACCTAATTGTAATTACCTACTTGTTCTTACGGGAAAGACCCCTATGCTCGTAACTCCCCGTATCCTGGTCGGTTCCATATTGGTGCCCAGTGATATTTACTATACTTGTCCTTAAAACTGTGTGCGCGTTTATGTATGTGCGCGAGTCAATATTCTCTTACTACATAAGCTAGCCATGTGCGTACCAAGCTTGTACCCAAGCATTCTAAAGTAAAACAGGTGCAGTGTACAAAGCAAGCAATAAACCATTTTCACAATTACTTAAGCATTTATCAAATCTAAATCCTTTTCACCTTGTTGCAAAAACAAAAAAGTATATATATATATATATATATATATATATATATATATATATATATATATATATATATGCCTAAGAAATCACGGACGAATGCAACTGGTGATATGTTAATGTATGACCTCATATACTTTTGGGGGCTTCAATGGATATGTTTGCGTTGCACATATTTGTGTAGAAATTTCAATCATAAATAATCTAAAGACGCTCTCTCTATATCTATCTATCTATCTATCTATCTATCTATCTATCTATCTATCTATCTATCTATCTATCTATCTCTTTCCATCATAAATAATACTGTCAGTATTGCAGTAAACATAACAGAGGGTAATATTTTTAAAAGATAACAACATTACTCAAATAAAAACCTCATTTAAATAGCAAAAAAACACTGCAATATGCAAATGTAATGCACACCAGCCCATGGTGTACGTGCATTTTGCAGTACATTCCAATTGCAATCTAACTTACATTCTTTGTCATCGTCACTGATCTCATATTGCATGTTGAATGTTGCCAATGTGCTCTACACATGCATGGATTCTTTTTCAACATTTGACTTCGATTTTTACACGTTAAACCCGACTAAGCAACTACTACGCATGGGAGCTTAAATGAAGGTATGAGCAATGCAATTGTTTTTAGGCCTACTTGTTCGTCCATCTATAGGACTAAGAAGCACGTTGCTTTTTTTTTATTATCACTTTTTGTTGCTGCTCTAGTTTTTCACATCTTCTGAGTGTTTTAAACAATTTCACGCATCTGTGAATGAAATCACATGAAATGTGTGAAAAAGCAACTATTCGCTGGTTTGTGTATGCGTTATAAATACTGTAACCATTAGGCCTATAAAATTTTTCGACACAAAATAACTTGCAATTCTTAACAAAGACTAACTCATATCATTCATTGGCAGTGTTAGTTATAAATATTAAACTTGACATTTATATTCATAAGAATACAATAGTACTTTGTGACACTCGCAGAAAACGTGATTTTCAGGTTTTCTATGGTTGTTTTAAGGTTTCTTGTATTGCATATAGTCCTTTTTAAACATCTACATCCATTTTTTTTTCATAAGTAATAATTTTCTTTTATTTCCACAAGAAAAGAGATAGCTTCCAAGAGCTCTAATAACTGGTTAGCCTACTTGCAAATCTGGCTAAAAAACACACAAAAATAACAAGTTAAAAGACATTTCGTAACTTGATCGACAACTTAAATTCTTATTTTAGACACTTAAAAGCACCCACAAGTGATTCGCAATCAACAAAAATACTTATATATTACAGTAAAAAAAATAAAAGAGAGCTAAATCTGGCTCATAACATAAGGTGATAAAAACAGTTTGTATTCACAATCACTTTTCCCCGACGGCGTCGCGTCGAGGAGCAGAAGTTGACTGACGAGTCTGAAAAGCTCCTCCTATAGGAGTAACACTTGGGGTCGGGTGATATTACTTGTGGTGGGATTTGAAGTGGGGCGAAAGATGAGTTTCGATGATGAAAGGGGGACGATAGTACCCACACATTCAAGTCTTCATGGTAAACCATAAAGGAGGGAAATATGGAGGAGGGCGAAGAGGCAAAATTCACGGAATTAATGATGATTTGATTACATTAATAATAAGAGTGAAGGAACGGTTCAGTTTTTTCTTCAGTCAGCGCTGCAATTACAAAGAAGAGCATTCATACTAAGCGCGTGTACGTAACACTGCCATGCAGTAATCATATTTATGCGAGTTCTCCCTGAAAATACTGCAATGAAGAAATATATTTAATACATGAACAGCCATTTTTTTTTCTCATACAGTTAAATGTTGATATATATAAATAAATATATGAGATGTTAAAAGCACTAACTGAGAAAATACGTCAACCATACGAGTATACAGTGAATGAATACTGTTGAGTATTATCAATGTCAGAGATTTAAAACAAGAGACAGCCTTTGTGAGGTAAGCTATGCTTACACATGTCAAGGTGACTTCTACATATATATGAGGTCCATATATATATATATATATATATATATATATATATATATATATATATATATATATATATATATATATATATATATATATATATATATATATATATATATATATATATATATATATATATATATATATATATATATATATATATGGATATATATATGAGGCTTACAGAATTGGCTTTATGCACTTGAAGACAAGAGATCACAAACAAAGCTCCTTAACATTAAAAGAAACTAGCCCGCATGGTGGACCCTGAAAACTCAGTAGATTCATTGTGTACACAGATCAGATGTCAATAGTTGAACAGTATCTTGGCAATCTTGGGCTTTAATGGCAAAAATGCACGTCTTGCAGCTCATATAAAAATAAATAAATAAATAAATAATTAAATAAATAAATAAATAAAAGAACACCAATATATCGTATGTTGTAAAGCAAAAGCCCAAATTACACCAACAAAGGTAAGTTATCTAAGAGAGAGAACAAACCCGTCATGTAAAAATCTTAGTTCATGCCTCTGAGCATTTGATTTAGGTAAGCATTCAAGATGTGAACGAATGCTCTTAGATGCATTCAGTATCAGTGGTGGCCGTGTATCAGAACGCGTCTTTGGGTAGATTACATAATGTATTAAAGCATTATCTCCATGATCAATGCTTATTGCTTCGTTGTAAATGTAAATTAGAGTTAAAATTCATTACGAAAAAATATCTAACAGATAATATATACAAGAAGTATTTGTGTCCTCTGTAAGAGGTATTATAGAAGGTTGGTTTGGTTTTTCTTGGCATTTCCAACATATCCACAACACGATATCCATCTTCTTTAGATTTGTATTACTTATTAAGATTCTACTATCTTCTTAGTAATTCTAAAGTTCGGATATCTGGCTATCATTGTTATCAATTCTGTCATAAATATTTAACATTATAAAGTAACTGTTTCACCCTTGTGTCAATTTAAGTGATGAAAAAAATCATCATAATAATGCATATTTCCTAAATGAACAAACTTTCCTTTCGCAGCCTGTTTTTTTTTTTTTTTTTTTTTCCAAAATATATGACTGTTGATAAATAAAAATAAAATGTATTTTGACAATAACACTATTTATAGTAGAAAAAGAGGCTACGAGGCAATATTTTCCTTTTAGAAATGTATGTAGACCTTTGGTGATCACTACCATCATTAAAGTCATGCAGGAAAGGAGTCATTAAATTACAACCATAACATGACAGATGGTTGACATAAAGCACCCAAGAGTATTTTAATCTCAAAATTGCAAATCATATCAAAGGCCTGGCACCCACCCAAGAAATCCGGGGTTCTATTCTAAAGCAAAGTCGTATAACTTTTCTTCACCAGAGGGTAGTGGCTCAGAGAGTACGTCAGTTGACATTAGGGCAAGCAAGTGCCTCTAAAACCCACAAATGCCAGCTCTTCCCTCCCCCTTCCACGGCAACTCTTGTGGTTGAAGATACTATTAAATAATCCATATCAACAGCTCCGATTACTCTTGCATAACTCCCTGACCGCTGACAACCAACCAGCTCGTGGAGGAAGCCTAAAACAAGAAAGGCACTGGGAGGGGGGGAGGAAACACAACGGAGGAGGAGGAGGATATAATAATAATAATAATAATAATAATACTTTATTTCCAACATACATTGGGTATTCAAATATGGGTGTACAATTAAAATTTACAAGTAAAATCTTCCTTTAAGAGTAACTTCTTAAGATTATATTTAAAAGTATACACTGAACCAGCATTTTTTAGTTCTCTGGGAAGCTGATTATATAAATGAGGTCCACGAATGTTTATATCTCTTGAGCCAATATCAGTTTTAGACCTTCGTACTAATAAATCTTCCCCTTGACGGGTAGTTAACCCGGTAACTGAGCTTACTGTGGAAAAATTATACAAGCAATCAGGAATATTGTTTCTTAGTATATTAAAGACAAAGGTACATATATCAAAAACATATTTATCTCTAATCTTTATCCATTCTAGATCTTTTAAAACAGGAGAGATGTGCTCGTATTTTCTTACATTGCCAACAGCCACTCGTGCTGCAAAGTTTTGTAACTTTTGTATTCTTTGTAATTGAGTCTTATTTGTACATCCCCAAACTTTGAGGCAGTAATTAATTAAACTCATAGCTAAGGACTGGACAATTATTATACGAGTTGATGTTTCAAATGAGTCTTTTACCCTATTTAGATATATTAGAGTACCCATTACTTTTTTATAAATTTTATCTATATGCATTTCAAAATTCATGTAACGGTCAAAATAGACACCTAGGTTCTTTACCGAGTTCATTGGCTTAATGATATTACCGTTAAAATTTATATGAAGATTGTCATCAACTTCTGATAATAATTGTCTGGATCCGATAAGAATAGATTGGGTTTTAGTTTCATTAAGTAACAGACCATTTTTTAGAAAGTAACGTTTAGCCATATACAAAATTTCTTCTGCTCTACGAATAATATTTTCTAAATCATTAATTTCTCCTTCAATTAAGATTTGAGTATCGTCAGCATATTGAATGACATAACAGTTAGGTAAATATTTTACTAGATCGTTTACATATATTAGAAAAAGTATAGGTCCTAGGATCGATCCCTGAGGGACCCCAAACAATACCTTCTTGGAACTTGAAACTGTATCTTTTATTCTGACTGACTGGTAGCGGTTTTTTAAATAGTTCTCGAACCAGCTTGGGTCAATGTTCATTTTTTTGCATTTTTCTAATAATATACTATGGTTTACACTATCAAAAGCTTTAGAAAGATCGAGTAGTAGTAGCAATGATATTTTCTTATTATCTATATTTTTGTATATTTCGTCTGATATTTTCAATAAGGCAGTTTCAGTTGATAATTTTGGCCTGAAACCGTGTTGACTTTTTGCAATAAGTTTATTTTTTTCAAGAAACTCACTTAACTGATTTGCAACAATCTTTTCAAGTATCTTTGATAAAATTGGTAGTAAAGAGATTGGTCTATAGTTAGAGACGTCGTCAGGATTTCCATTTTTAAAACCAGGAATTACATGGGGATTTTTCCATAAATCTGGGTAGATATTGGTAACTATGGAAGTATTGATTATTACCGTCAGATAATAAGCTATTACAAATAATGAATCTCTAATAAAACGAAAACAAATTCCATCTGATCCATATGCATTAGAGTCTTTCAGATTTTTTATTACTAAGATTACTGTATTACAATCTACTGTAGTAGGGTTAAAGACATCAGTACTTCTATTGAATGCACTATGTTCTTCCAAATTTACATTATTATTATTATTGCTACCATCATCACTATTATCATTACCATTACTACCACCATCATTATTATTTACACCATTATCAACATTTCTATTATTATTACTACTACCATCATCATTATTATTACCACCATTACTATTATTGATTTCATTTATTATTTCTTTTTTTGTTTTTTCAAAGGTTTTTTTCCCCACTTCAGCGAAAAAATTATTGAACTCTTCTGCTTTAGCACTTACATCTACCTCATCGGGTATAATTGATATGTTACTACTTTTATTACAGTTATTGGAAAGCATGGTTTTAGCAATTTTCCATGTATCAGAGATATTGCCTTTAGCGTTTTGAAATTCATTTTTGTAATACTGTTTCTTACTGTTACTTAATAATGATTTTACTTGTTTCTTATGCTCTGTAAACTTTTCTCTTAAAGGGATATTATCTCTTTGTAGTTTTACTTCATTTTGTAGTTTGTCTCTTTCTTTCATAATGTTTTTTATGTCATCTGTTATCCAAGGAGCGGGGGGACGAAATATTTCTCTTGTCACGAGTGGTGCACATCGATCTATACATGATGATAAGACACTGGTTAAAATTCTTACTTGTTTATTTATATTATCGGTATATAGAATTTCATTTAATTTATGTACTTCATTCATAAGTAAACTACAAAGTAATTCTTGTGAATAATTTCTTAAGCATCTGAATGTTTTAAAGATTGGTTGTCTCTTTGGTTTGCGAATATTTAGGGACGTTACAATTTCCTCGTGGTCTGCTATAGGGCTTGGCATTACGTCACACTTAGTTATCATATGTTTGGAGTTTGTTATTACTAGATCGATTTGGGAAACTGAAGTGGGAGTGATTCTAGTTGGTTTATTTATAATCTGTTCTAGATTTAAATTCTTAATAAGTCTACTCATTTTATTTTCTCTTTTTAGTTGATCATCATTAAAATCGCCATATATAAAAACTGGTTTGTTTTTTAAAATTATCTCCTTAAAAACGTCCAAAATATAGCTAAAGGAGGTTACCGAGGCTTTGGGGTGGCGGTACACGCAGCCTATGATAATAGAAGGAAACTTTTTATGTTGGACAGAGATCCATTTATCTTCCACTCCTTCGTGCTTCTCAGTTTCAAGATTTAGTTCAGTGGCCTTCAAATAATTTTTAACATATAAACATACACCTCCACCTCTACCACTGTCATAGCGATAAATATTATATGAAGGAATATTAATAAATGCATTATTAATTGACGGATACAGCCATGATTCGCTAATGCAAAGAACATCAATATTTTCTTGTACAAGCTTATGTTCAATTTCTAGTATATGGGATAACAGGGATTGTGCATTTATATGTACGACAGATAATCTATCATTATATTTACAAGTAACTTTCACATCGACAGCAGTAACAGCAACAGCAGGAGACGAGGTATTACCATGTTTCATTGGGGTGGTATCCATAGTCATAGTTGTAGTTTCGACTGTATGATTCTGCTGGGAATTCATCATTGTAGTGTGTTCTGGGGTTAGCCCATGGATCCTGGTGTCTGTACCTGCCGTTGGATGTGTAATGCTGGTTTGAGTACGTGCCGTGGTATGATCGGGCCTTCCCAAAGTTTGTATGCCTAGGTGAGTGTCTAGGGTTGTAAGAGCCATCACTCCAGGAGAAGTCTCTTGTGCTTGGACGGCGATAAGAGAGGTTTGTATCGTGTCTCTTTCTGTAGTCTCGCATATAGGGGATTGTTCCATTTGCTCTTTGCTGTTTATTTTGGTATGACCATTGTTTGCTCCCACGAAATGGCTGGACACTTGTGCCTGTAGGCCATTGATTCAGTTTGTAAGGCACATATTCAAATCCTTTCGATATCGTTATTGCGAAGGAAACCCAGTTTGGTGTGCGATAAAGCTCCTTAATCAAGACTTCTTCAGAAGGAATGCCTTGATTTGTCAGTGTATTACGTATCTCTCTCTCAAAGGGGTTGCCAGGAATGCGAATATATATTTGAGCTGTAACCCTTGCACTTGCATTATTTGGCAACTGTGGCTGTGGGGGAGAGGACTTCGATGGAATGTTTAGAGTAGAGATTGCTGCTATTTTGTCTTTTCTGTTTTCTTCATTGTTTCGCAGTCTATTGCTGGGTTGGTTATTTGTGCTGGAAGATATAATTTGGGTGTCCTGGTTAGTGACAGTTGCTGTGTTGTTAGGAGTAGTGGAGATTGACTCTATATCTTCTTCGCTGTTTTGCAACTCTTTACCAGGTTGGTTGTTTGTGCTGGGAAGAATCTTGTTCTGGTTAGTGCCTGTTGTTGCGTTGTTAGGAGTAGTGGGAAAGGACGTTGTTGTTTCATCACTATTTTGTAACCTGTTACTGATTTGATTATTTATGCTAGATGGTGTATTCAGGTTGTCTTGATGGCTATCACTTTTATCTGGATCTACTTCTTCTTCACTACCACTGTCACATTCATCACTCAATGCACTGAAGAAATTGTGAGTAGAGACAGAAAACCTAGCTTGCCGAACCTGAGGGTTGTTGATAGAAGGGACATCATCACTGTTAGGTGACAGCACTGAACTGAGAGGTGGAGATGTTTCTAATAGCAGTTTCAACCTAGAATTATCTCTTTTAAGTAGGACAATGTCAGATTCTAGTAAACCCACCTTGTGTTGTAAGGCTTTCACCTTTTCAGCATCTGCTTCCAAAATTTTCACCTTATCTGCAAGACTTTCTATCATTCGATGTAGGTCTCCTAGGTCGTGTGTTTTTTTAGACTCTATGGATTTTACAACCGAAGTTTGAGGTTGAAAGAGTTTGTCAAGTTCACCATTTATTTCATTCATTGAGATATTCAGGACACTTGCGCTAAGAATGATTATGTTTGTAATTATATCTTTTTTTACTCGTTTTTTTATGATGTGTTTACCACTGTATTGGGGAAAGAGTTCCACTACCTTCGAAAGCAAAAGTTGACTTGTTTTGTACAGAGTGACTTTTTTAATTTTTTCCAATTCCCTTCTGATGTCCTCACGTGAATATACGCATATTCTGTCCAGAGATGATATAAACACTTCGGGAAAGTTATCAGTATTTACACACGTAAGGTCAGAAAGGTCAACATTTTCCGATGAGGACATTCTGGTGTGAATGGGAGGGAAACTGCGGTATGAGGGGAACTGCAGGTTCACCTAAGAAAGGTCCTTTTTAGGTCGGTCGCGAGAGGTTGTGGTTGAAATCGGTAACACTGGGAGAGACACTCTCAACGGTTTCTGTTATGTTATAAGATTATAATGAATTTTCTTTGTATCTTTTTAAACACTAAAGTTGTAATAATCACTCTGACTTAAATTTGAAGATTTATATTTCAGTATGCTTTCGTTAATTTTATAGCTGTGCATTTAAACTCTGTCACTTGATAAACGCAATATTATCGGGAGCTCAATGCGTACACGTCCTCTCACAGTGTCGTTCAAGAGAGAGGAGCCCTTAATCAAACCATAAGGAATTGTTCCCATCAACCTTTTCCTATACTGGTATTACCATATTGCAATATTACTGGTATTACCATATTGCATTATCCTGTGCAATACTTCTCAAATTTCAATGAAGCAACCATCAATGGGGAAAATTTTTTCATCTACATAAATACTATAGAGGAAAAAATAAATATACAGCTTATATAAACAACTGTTAGCAAATAAATGATTCAATGTATATGAAACAAATAACTGTGTGTGAGTGTGCATGTGATCACTTTCTCTAAAATGACTTGAGGTATATATAAAACAGGAGTCTGTTTATATTAGGAGTACAAATTAAAGATCGTAGTTAAATGGTAGAACAATGTTCATTCCTATGCCGCTCACATTACAATAAAAAAAAAATAAATACGTCCTTATCTTGACTTTAGGTTTGTTCGAATATATTTAGCAAGGCAAAATATCGTTTAGTAAAGACTTTTCACAACACTTTAATATGCATATTACGTTTGAGATTATTAAATTTCCGCACTAAAGTATATGGGAAGACACATGCATGTGATCTCCAGCTCATTACCGAAAAACAATGGTAGCTTGTTAGATATAAGTTTCCAACTGCCACCCAAGAGGTCCTTAAATTAATATCCTAAGGCGATCGTATTGCGTCCACTTCGTAAGCGCATCTCTCTCTCTCTCTCTCTCTCTCTCTCTCTCTCTCTCTCTCTCTCTCTCTCTCTCTCTCTCTCTCACACACACACACACACACACACACACACACACACACACACACACACACACACATACACACACACACACACACATATATATATATATATATATATATATATATATATATATATATATATATATATATATATATATATATATATATATATATATATATATATATATATAAGCTTAACATACACACTGTAAAATGCTTTAAACTGATTAAAAAATAAAAATACGGTTACTTAGTTCCATATACTGGGACTGAAAGCCAATTAGAAATATAAAAACGTACTTACACCGTCGTATAAGAAACACCCCATTATAATAATAGTAATAATAATAATAATAATAATAATAATAATAATAATAATAATAATAATAATAATAATAATAATAATAATAATAATAATAATAATAGCTTAAAGAGTACTTTAATTTACTTTGTTGAGAACAAATATATAACATGAAAGTTCCTGAGTCCTTTCATAATTCATATGTAACAAAAAAGAAAGAAAAAACTGCCTAAGCTTGCATAAACAAAACTTGCTCAAAGGGTCTAATTACACCAAGAATAGGGATTTTATCATATCCGCAGAGAGAGAGAGAGAGAGAGAGAGAGAGAGAGAGAGAGAGAGAGAGAGAGAGAGAGAGAGAGAGAGAGAGAGAGAGAGAGAGAGAGTTTTTAGTCCATCGCGATTTCTACAACTCTGATTAGTCAAACGCAACGGGTTTCATAATTAAGTCGGAACACTGGAAACCTGTTCTAAATGCTATTAATCTAAAGAGAGAAAAAAAGGAAAAAAATCAAATCAAGTGAAAATAATCCCCCACCTCATTATTAACTAGTGAAGAATATATCTTCCTAACGAGTTAAGATAATCCCTCTTGTATTATGCTAATCATATATTAATATAACCTGACCTAAGCTAAAAATGATCAGGTAAACTTGTCTTTTCTTTTTTCTGTTGGTAGGGATTATCTTTCATAGAGCAAAAATACCAAAAACTTTAAAAGACTAGTTTACTACAAATAAATAAATACACAATTAAATGCATATACAAAGGTACGTATTATGGATGAGTATATACACAAATACGCATACAAAGGTACAAATACAGATCTCTGAATACATGCAATTAGTCATTGCAAAAGTACAATAAAACAACAATATATTCAGAGTCAGGGAATCGTCGTCCCTGGGTCGTTTTCTTCCCTGTACTGGCGATCCTTGGCACCTAAACCCGTATCTATTTACGTTACACGCGCAGGATCAGATTTCTTACTGGCAACAAGGGCTACTTTCCCAGTGGTCAACAATGAATATCAGATCTTAATGTCCTTTCCACCTCGTTAAAAAAAAAAAAAAAAAAGCGGCAGAAGCCATTATACTCTGGGTTATACTTGTAAGAGAATAACACTCTCTATTGGACCGCATGCAATAACCGGCTGACACTATTTTAATTATATTTTTTTACTTAGGTGAATATGATAAGTACCCCAATGTCCCTCCCACATTGTACCCTTGGATTCCTCAGATTTAACTACAAATATTTGGTATTTTCAAGGCAGTCCGCGTTAGCTCAGCGTTAGAAAGTGTTTCTCGGGAACGATTAACGTTGTTTCGATCCTACTGCGGTCCTTAGTAAGGGCAATCAGCCTTAGTCCCCCAGCTCCAGCACACGCGCTTGAATGGGAAATAAATATGAAAAAAAAGGTGCATTATTGGCAACTACGGCTGAAGGTCTTTTGGACTTGATTAGAAGTGTTTAGGACAATTCAATCTACGGGCCCTCCATGGCCCGGCCACCCTCCTCATGGGTGGATATCTACAGCATGAATGACAATTCGATGTTAATTCTTCCTTCAGTTACGGCTCTTTTTCTATGCCTACATTAACACTGAGTATTCTTGGATATTCGTTACACATCTCTTATTATCCCTTTCCAACTGACAAGTCACAACATTCCACATCTCTTTTTTTCTTTACATTATTTTCTCCTCTAATTTATGCTTTCTTCGTGCCCAGGCCCGATAAGGGCAGATTTTTTTTACCCGTCCTGGTATCACGATCATAAATAAATGACAAATCCGAGTTCAAGCCTACTATGGAGCTTTAAAGAGGGTATAGCACCTTAATTCCCAGTTCTAACCAGTCTCTGTCCTCTACCAATTGACTGGGGATTAACAGTGACATAAACACAGCAATATATATATATATATATATATATATATATATATATATATATATATATATATATATATATATATATATATATATATATATATATATATATATATATATATTTTTTTTTTTTTTTTTTTTTTTTTCCAAACAAAAAATTTGCATGAAATAAGATCCTAGTTACAATTGAGATGTAAGGTTTATATATATATATATATATATATATATATATATATATATATATATATATATATATATATATATATATATATATATATATATATATATATATATATATATATATATATATATATATATTGAATATGTTACTTATGGTTTTTATGAAAGATACGTCTTACTCAATCTAGCATATGCTTAACTGGATACTTAATCAACACCGCAGTTTTAAACTAAAACTACGAAGAGCTCAAAGACGCCAGCACAACGGTTATATATAACTAGAGAGCAATACATCCAGGAGAGAGAGAGAGAGAGAGAGAGAGAGAGAGAGAGAGAGAGAGAGAGAGAGAGAGAGAGAGAGAGAGAGAGAGAGAGAGATCATTTATCAACAACAGCATCAATACACTTATTTAGGGCATACAATCTTTCAACAGTACTATCAAGTCTCTATAGCGCTTCTGTCCTAGAGATACAGAGATTAACGTGTGAACCATTGAAGTAATGCAAAAGTATTGGTTCCCACGTAACGCTTACTGCAGTTCTCACAGGCAATACTAATGAAATAACACCAATGAGACTACCTATGAAATAAACTTAATTATGAATGTGAAACAAGGACTAAGAGACTAATACACATTCAACACTAGAATTTAATATTCACATACGAAAAAAATAGGAATTTTCCTTTCTTAAGACGCAGAAATATGCACTAATAAAGAAGTAAATGCCATAAATAACAGAAGTACAAAATCATAAATTTTTCTAGAACTCCTAAGTATGATTTGGTGCTACTCGCAGATAATATTAAGACTATAAATAATGGGATCAAATGTAGAATTAAGAAACTATGCTTGATAAGGATCCGATTTGGTTAGCTTAAGATTAAGACTAGCTGTGTTAGATCATGAAGAAAAGTGGTGCATATCAAGGCTGAGGTAATAATTCTATATTTGATTTTAAAAGCCCAGTTATACACTTTCTAGGTATAATAACTATCACACACATACATACATGCATACACACACTTACACACACACACACACACACACACACACACACACACACACACACACACACACACACACACACACACACACACACACACACACACACACACACACACACACACACACACACATATATATATATATATATATATATATATATATATATGTGTGTGTGTGTGTGTGTGTGTGTGTGTGTGTGTGTGTGTGTGTGTGTGTGTGTGTGTGTGTGTGTGTGTGTGTGTGTGTGCAAAGTATTTCAATATTAATGTAATGTAAACTTAAAGTATAAGCAGCCTAAATTAAAACAAAACAAACAAATTAACAAATATACAAAGGAACAATCTCCTATCGAAAGAGATTTTTGTGACATGGAGTGTAAGAACATTCTCTTGATTGCTAACAGAGCTGTGCAAATACAGATATGACAGTAGGAACGTACCCTGATTACCCACACTGACAGATTAGAATAATAATAATAATAATAATAATAATAATAATAATAATAAAGATAAATTCCCTGAGCCCATAAAACAGATCCCAGACTCAGTATCTAAAATTATATATATATATATATATATATATATATATATATATATATATATATATATATATATATATATATATATATATATATATATATATATTTATATATATATATATATATATATATATATATATATATATATATATATATATAGAGAGAGAGAGAGAGAGAGAGAGAGAGAGAGAGAGAGAGAGAGAGAGAGAGAGAGAGAGTTTCTGACACAAGCAGGGGGTAGTGCGAAGGTAATTAAAGAAAATGGGGCGAGGCATGAAAACAGTGATAACATCAGATATCTAAAGGCAAAGAGACAGTTCAAATGTTTTTGAAGACAGTTCCTTGAACGCCGTAAATTCGATCAGTGTATTTATAGACAAACAAAAACTACTATGTGATGATATTATTATCATCACATAATAAAAATAAAATAAATCACAATTAATATTTCGATGTAGCTATCATTGCACCCGGGCAGCACTCGAAAGGATAACACTGTAGGCATTGAAAATTGCAACATATACCTGACAATACCTATTTTCTATATCCAAAGAAAGACATCACCAATTATATTAGAACCATTCTACCTCACACATTCTTTGTTTATATAGAAGGCAAGCTGAAAAACCATTTCACCTCCCGGGAAGAGGAAAAGTGGCCTAATGGAAGGGTGGTAACTCGCCAGAAATAAATTCAGGTTCTCATCTCGGGTATACGCTGTTACACAACATGACGCTGACGAGGGAAAAAGAGGAAAACACACAAGCTCTTTTCTAACAAAATTGGGCTTGTACGTTACTTTTTCTTTAACTGTTTATGTAACTGAGCAATTATTTATTTAGCTTGGCACGCAACAATGCAATTTATAAATTTATTATGGAGATATTTTTAAGCAATAATAATAATAATAATAATAATAATAATAATAATAATAATAATAATAATAATAATAATAATAATAATAATAATAATCAACGTAAGGGATATAGTTACATGAAAGTTCCACAAGATAAAGTTTAGGTTCACTAATACATTGATCGGAGGAACAGCCAGTTGATTTAAGTGATAAAAAAAAATATATATCAAGGTAACTGCTACTGAATTTATTAAATTTTCTTGAGTCCCGCGTGAAAACAATATCCATATGGTATATGATAGTTTATGCTTGAAATAAAAAAAAATAGCAAATGAACTAAATACTGAAAGAAAAATATTGATATAAAGCGCATAAACATGAGAGAGAGAGAGAGAGAGAGAGAGAGAGAGAGAGAGAGAGAGAGAGAGAGAGAGAGAGAGAGAGAGAGAGGTTCAACCCCGATACATCAGAAAATTATAGTAGTTAAGAAGAAATGTTCATAATGCCTTCAATTTACATTAAAAACCGCCATAGTTATCACAGAGAGGGAATGAAACAAATGGCAAATATAAAACAAACATCATGCTAGTATTTCCACTGGACGGATTAAAATTTTGCATAACACTAACAAACTCTTAAACCCGAATTAAATTTATATACAATAAATATTAATAAAAATTTTAAAGTATCACAGAGACAGAGTGAGTTTTTAATGATAATAATAAAAACTAAGTGCTTATACGAGACCACACACAGACACTTTATACTTTAAAACGTGTTTAAAGCATGATGTAATATTGAATGTATATAAAGGCAATAAAAGCATCCCCAAAACAGAGTTTTTTATTTTTATTTAAGCACTATTAGTTGAAAAGGGAGTTCGTGACGTAAAACCGAAACCAACCAACCAACCTATTAGTTTTCTCTTTGGGAAATATAAAGCATTATTATTATTATTATTATTATTATTATTATTATTATTATTATTATTATTATCATTATTATTATTATTATCATTATAATTGTTATTATTATTATTATAATTATTATTATTATTATTATTATCATTATTATTATTATCATTATTATTATTATTATTATTATTATTATTATTATTATTATTATTATTATTATTATTATTACATTAAACAAAAATTTCATAGCAAAGTAGGAGCATAGGTCTACCACAATACAATAAAATACAATTACAATACAATAACAGGGTCTCTGCAATGTACGTTTTCTCTCTGTGATGAAATGCATCCCATTTTCTAGAACTTCTTTCAGGAAAATGTGCATCTCGGATACCATTTTCTATACGATGAAGACAGCAATGTTATTTTGGGTGGGGGGGGGAGTGAAAAAAGAAAGAAGCTGGTGTTCCAGAGAGGGGTAAAATATAGTTTCTGCTTTAGGAAGATATTTATTAAAAAACGAGTCATCAAGGTATTCTGTAACAGGGAAGAATAAATATCTTGCATTGTGGAAACATACATCGATTTAGAAAATCAGATATTCTGAAGTAATTAAGATATTCTGAAATAGATTCTTATCTATCGAATTAACCGTCATATTATAAATAATTTGTGTACGGCGAGGCTCTCATGATATTAGTTAAATTCATGAAGAAAATTTGCATTTCCATTGTAACACGACATCCAGCACTTGAAAAAACTTAGCCAACCCAATATATGTTCTCATATAGGCAGTGATTTTAGAATTCGTTCAGCTTGAGTGCATAACCGAATTTCTAATCGATGAGAAGTTTGTATGTAGTTGAATAATTTTGTTGCTTTCTTTATCAATAACTTGAAAGTGTCAAATATACTACTGCACAATTACAGGAGTCATTAAAAAAAAAATAGGTTGCATTAAATATAGCAACATGAATATCATACGGCTTACAAGTGAAGTGTTTAACAGCTTTAATTCTCTAAGTAATATGTGAGAGTGTAAATAATCCTTTTTTATATAAAGAGTGTGGTGTAGGAGATGTGTATACAAGATAATATTAATAGTCCAACAGGTAGCGTTGAGAAAAAATACTGCAATGCACCTGTTGGTAGGCTTTGTCACACATACACACGCACACACACAGATATATATATATATATATATATATATATATATATATATATATATATATATATATATATATATATATATATATATATATATATATATATATATATACACACACAAATACAATTGTTGGTTGGTACAACTGAAAAACTAGGTCTTCAGCTCAGAGAAAGAGATCATAAAGATATGGTGTTTAATAAGGAAGAAAGCACCACAATAATGTACACATATACATATAGTACTTTAAAAGGAAAACTAACTCTTAAATATTGTCTATTTTATCATAGATTTTGTAGAAATATAGCAAATAATTTGTTATATTATGCGAATTATCTATTAGATATACATTACGATGAAGACGGAAGACATTGTGTGCACATTTTCAAAACTTTAGGAGCTTTTGGACAGAACAAATGTAGTCTCATTTGTTCACATATAAAGCTAAATCAAAGAATGTTGATATATAAATCAATCTCATTTAAAGTTGGAATGAAGAACTAGCCAACATTATCCAAAAAGAGCTTTGATTATCTTTGATGTCACGAGAGCAACAATACAATCATTCGAGGGGAAAAAAAAAAAAAGAGGGAAAGTCAAGGACAAGGATTACACTATATATCACTGCAACTATTCTGGCTAGTTAGGTTTGCTCTCTTCAAGGAACTAATAGGTTTAAAAAAAGATAAATCTGGAATTTATTAGTTTAAGGTTTTAGTTCCGTTTCTCAGGCACGATGCCGGATACGAAAATTGGTCGTCTTTTTGAGATAATGATGTGATATCTATACTCAAGTATTTCGTATTACGGCGAATTTACTCCTAAACGCACTAAATATTTAGTAACACTAAACGCTCATTACATACCTATGAATATGCAAATACATAATTAAATCAATAGATAAGTAAAAAGATGAATAAATGATATCACCACTAAGTATTGTCTGAATTTGAAATGAAGGTTTACGATAATGCTCATAAAGAATTACAGTGTTAATAGGAATAGTAGTGAACTGTAACGATAACTCTTAAATAAACGAACGATAGCTATTTGATATATCAATTAATAAGAAATAATTAAGATATGAATAAATCACTACACAATTATGTACACGTAAAATCATCGCAGCCAAAAAAATATATCATTTGGTTTTGAATGTGAAATCTCTTAACTACACACACACACACACACACACACACACACACACACACACACACACACACACACACACACACACACACACACACACACACACACACATATATATATATATATATATATATATATATATATATATATATATATATATATATATATTGATTTAATCATACATTTAACGTACATAGCATTTTCACATAAATATGTGTATTCCAGAGAGGAAGCACATTTGTGCTAAAGAATGATGTGATCGTACATTGTTTGTATACCATGAAATGGAAAATGAAATGTGTAAAGGCAGTTGGAAGGGTTTTTTGCACCCTCTGGGGTTTTCCTGTAGCAGGGGAACCCAAAGGAACAGCAAGACATCCGATACGGTGGGGCACGGCAGAGGTGCGCCAGCAGAGAGCCAGAGTATTTTTGGCTCGTGCCGGTAGGGGGGCGGTTAGGGAAAGAATCGAGGAAGAAATCGAGGGAATTGAGGAGGGGGGGACAAGGGGGGAAGCAAGAGGGTAATATAGAAAAAGAGGTGAAAAAATTGTTATTACTCCCTTAAGTAAATATATTTATTATTAGGATACAGAACATTTTGGGTGAAAAAAAATCCAAAGTATCCTCTCAAAAATGACCTTGCATTACTCAAGAAAAAATTATGGCAACAGTGTAAATGAATATTAACCTTCATCTAAATTCATCAATTTAACAATACAGCAGAAAATTTTTTCTCGATACTATACAGATAGTGAACGTGTGTTCACCTGTGATAATTCCCCTCATCCATATAGCATACCCCTCTCCGGCCATGTTCCTAACAATAGATTCTTCTCTCTCCCTTTAACTACAGGCACTTGTCCACACCCACACCTCTGGCATTCACCTAAATGTGTTCAAGAGACTGCACTTTTCCACGATCAGATTTCTCCCTTCTAAAAAAAAATTGATTCTTCCTTCAGTCTATAATCTTAGTGTTCCAATATTATTGAATGTCATTTACTTATCATTTCCTTCCCCTCGCCATTTATCTAAGCAATAAAGCGTCCTCCACAAAGTATACGATGATTTTCGGCTTGAAATTTTAAACTCTGTTTTATAATGTATGTACATATGTATATGCTTGAATGTGCGTCTGTTAGAATGTATGTGTGCTTACCAATGTATAAAATTATGCAGATTCTATATGAATGTATCATGTCATTATGTCCTCATAGGAGTATACCAATGCAAGTATGCTATATATATATATATATATATATATATATATATATATATATATATATATATATATATATATATATATATATATATATATATATATATGAAATTGCCTATTTCTTTGCATCATTTTTAATTTCCCTCTTCTACCTTGGAATGCAACGAATCTTTCATACTATGCAATGTCTATTTTTGTGCCACGTTACGAAACGTGAGTCCGCAGCTTTCTAGAACTACGGCCAACGCATGCCTTTCGCAGGATAAAATGTTTTAATGTGTATATGTTATCAATGGTACCAAGATACATGAATGTAATAATATATTTTCGAGTCCATACCATGAACAATTTAAAAGAGTTATGAACGTTGCGTTATAGTTACTGAAGCAAAAGAAAAAAGTATATATGAAAGTATACTTCTTGACAGAAATGAGATGCAATATTGAAAAACAGATGAATCTGCATTAATATAATTGCGACCTCATAGGATGGGTGGGGATTGGCTCCTACCTTCTCGCACTACGCGTGTCTGCACTTGAGTTTGCTGTCGAACGCTGGATTGTTGCATGGTGCTGCTAGTGCTTGTTTGCTGCATGGAGGTTTGTTGTTGCCTCACCACCTGCTGTTGCTGCTGCGACATGATTGATAATATTCGGTGGTGGTCGTAAGAGAAGAATAAACTACGGCACAGATAATCTTGCTAAGCACAAACTGAAGAAGGCACCAATAACAAGATCTAAAACACACTGTATCTGACTAGCGGTTAGTTTTTTCGGACTCTTTTTAGAAAGAAGGTTTATCCAAGAGAATAAAAGCACTGTAGCAGTCAAGTTATATGCTGATGTTTTGGGGTCGGGAATTCTCGACTAAATGCCACTGACTATTGGACAGCGAGCATAATAAATAAGCGGGAGAAGAAATTTTATAATATGCAAGCGGCCCTTGAGTCAGGCAGCCCCATTTAGCACACCCTCGCCCTCCGAAGTCGTCGGGGCGAAATGCTGAACGTGGATTCAGAAGGTCCTCTTACCCTCCCTACCCCCATGCTTGGCACTCGGGGCTCCTCGTCGCCATTCGGGTACCCAATGCCACTTTTAGAAAAGGGGGGAAGGTGATGTCACGAAGGCACTTATTGTCAGGCCACTAACTTTGAGGTTCAAGAAACAACAGTGATTACAAGAACAATTTTCAAAAATGAAAACCAAGGCAAAACATGAATTCCAAAATTTTCTTATAACTCAATACTAATTATTCTATATCGGAAGGAACAAAAACAATTTTAGGGCACAGAGAATCGATACAAAAAACTAAAAAAAAAAAAAAATCAGAGCTTGAAAAAAAGAAAGAAAAACAAGGGGGAATTATAGAACCCGAGATCGGGGTTTTCCTATTGATATCTGCCGTAGCCAAGATAATGAATAATTTCCCAGCAAATTTCAAGAAATAAATCTGTCGCATTGGTTAAATGTGTACTTAGCTGTTATTAGTCATTAATAATCAGGATACAGATCTCAGAATTAGCTAGGAAAAATATTCTTAAGGATATATAATAAGAATTTCTTCTAGAACGTTGGCGAGCGTGGCCACAAGGCCTTCCCCCTTCCCCATACTTTCTTACAAAATCTAACGGAGACGTGTATGTAACACGTGGGTGACACCAGATCCTAATTACCAGGACAAACTCGTACAAATTTAAACATGATTTAAATATTTCCATAATAAATCTACATTTAGCAATTTATAATCGCCTAGGAAAAAAAAAAAAATTTGGTTGTCAGACACTGAACAACAATAACCAAAACTCATGTTACTTACTGTGTTTTTTTTTTTTTCATGATTGTGACACCAGAACAGGCAAAAAAAAATAAATAAACTGTCATCATCTGGTCTTGGTACGAAGAAAACCAAGTAAATAGAACCAGAGATGGAGAGTGCTGTGACTAATCAGATGTGAAGGGATACTAAGAGATGTGTAACGAATATCCAATAATATTCTGTGTAGATGTGGCATAGAAAAAGAACCGTAAATGAAGGAAGACTTAACATCGAACTTTCCTGAACAATTCTCATTAACCGGCAAAAATTGGATTATATTAGATTAGATAACTTTATTGTCAAATTGCAGTACACTACGTATACAAAATTAAATTCTTTGTGGCACTGAGCCCCCTACTACTGGTGTTAAAAAAAAATGTAACCAACGGCTTCATTTTATGCGTGTGCTAAATAATGTACACATAAGTAGGAAGATAATTAGCTTGTTCTATAACTC
>JAXCGZ010022670.1:107500-120000 GCA_037179515.1 Halocaridina rubra | reverse complement strand
ATCTATAGATGGATAAATATGGAAAATCACGGAATCTTATCAAGAAACTGTATAATGTTTTATATAGTATTTCCATAATACTAAATAGACTTCCTTGAGGTGTGTCATACGGCTGTCAAATAATGTATTTTATATAATGAACGTATTATTCTCTTTTCTCGAAGAGGAATTTGTGGATAAAAATCAAACCTAACCTACCTAGCCTAACTTAACATAACCTGTAAATATTTACCTGTGACTTTACTACCGGTTACGTACGCAATATATCTAGCCAATATAATTACAGTATATACACTATCTCATTTAATATTAATAATAATAATAATAATAATAATAATAATAATAATAATAATAATAATAATAATAATAATAGTAGTAGTAGTAGTAGTAGTAGTAGTAGAAGTAATCAAAAATTAGTAGTAGCAGTAGTAGTTCCAGGTTTGAAGAAAGTTTCATGTGCATAGTATTTTGTTAATACAGCATAATGTCTGATCAGATGAGGGAAGTTTTAGAGGAATGATATATGTAAGAAATTCTTCATATAAAAAACCAGAGTTACTTTAGTAAGGTTTATATATATATATATATATATATATATATATATATATATATATATATATATATATATATATATATATATATATATATATATATATATATATATATATATATATATATATATATATATATATATATATATATATATATATATATATATATATATATATATATATATTGTAATAAAACGCGCCCAAATACTAAATATGTGAAGAAAACTTAGGTAATTTCCTCTCAAAAAGTTGGGAAAATCTCTGGGAATATACAGTGAGGTTATATATATCCAAGATACACAAACGCACCTACTTACCGGAAGTAAGTCCAAAAGTTATCGTAAACATCAGTTTGGATAAATAACCATGCCAAATATTGATTGCTTTCCACAAGACTGAGTTTCAGGGAAACTATTTATTCAGCTTCATTTACTTTCGACATATTTCATCATATAATATAGAACTCGTTACTATACCTCACTTAATAAGATAGTGTACATAAAACACCAAGTATTTAGGATGAATAAACGAAATATAAATTTCAAAAGCTTGTAAACAGGTTCTCCCTCTTACATCTCAAGAACGAAGCTTAATTACCAGTCCTGTAAAATGGAAAAGTGTAAAACGTGTCACCATGCATCATAACCATACACAGCCTCATCAGGCCATCTTCCTAGTAGCCTATTAATCATATTTTCACCAGTTAAAATTGCATGCGATTCTCACCTATATCAAAATCTTTTTTTAATTAATTTATTTTCTTTCTTTTATCTTTTGCATCTCCGAAAATAAAACTATGTTGTGTACAAGTTCAAGGAGTGTAGAAAGTCTTGGAGAGAAAACTGTGCCAAGTTTTCTTGGTGTTTGGTAAGCAACCTCTTTCACGGAACTCGTCCCACGAATGAATGTATATCTTCTGGTTAATGTGTGGAATTTAAAAATTTTATGTAGGTTTTCTTGATAAACTATCTTCGAACGAAACTTGCAGGGCAGCTGTTGTCTCATTTAAGATCAACTAAGCTGCATAAATTTTTTAATAATACTAAAAGTAGTACTACAGTACTTCTAAGACAAATATTATAAGTATATATCCTATTGAACAATAAATTTGCCTTGATATAAATAAAGCTGAAATGAAAGGAACAAAGCACTATAGACCAGTAAAATAAAATTTCCTGATAACGGAAACGGGAAAAAAGCGCTTTTGAACAGTGGTATCAAATTCGAGGAAAGACATTACAAGAGGACTAGGGGAACAATCGGTGAAGGAAAACATCAGTTGCTCGTGTGATGTTGGCTGTCTTACACTGTATGCCAATAAACTTTCACCGAACGAAAAAAAACTGCCACACCTAGTACTGGCGAGAGTTATATAGGAAGGCAATATAACCTATAGGAATAGAAGAAATTTAGGCTATATATATTTTGATAATTGTTTTGTGATTAAAATAAAAAATAATTTTACGGAGAATCGGCTTATTTTTAAAAAAGTATATATTACGCCTGCGTGTGTGAGTTTACCTAATTGTATGTACCTAACTGAAGTCACGGGATTAGAGTCTTATGTTCGTACCTCCCCGACTCCTGGTTGGTTTTGTTTTACTCAACACATCATATCTCTCCTTAATACTATTTCCTCACTTCGAGAATTCCAATTACCAACTATATTTTCTATTCTTACACTAAAGAATAAATTCCTTGCAAAGCTTCAAACTATGACCTCTAGTTCCCCAGCCACCAATATCAATATATCACTCTTTATCCAATTTTACATAACCATGAAAGAATTTGAAAACTTCTTGCAAATCTCCCTTTTCCTTCATAGATCGCGTGATAGTAAGTCTAACTCCCTCAGCCTTTCCTGATATGAGGGAACCAACACAAGACAGAGTAGTGAGTTCTTTATTCAGAGAAGAAACACAGATGCAGGTTCAAAGATGATTGTTATTAGAGGGCCAACACTGGAACAATATTCCAGAGCATCTTAATAATTAATCCTCCTTCACAGCTTTCAAAGGCAAACTATATAGTTTTCTTCTGGACAAATAGTTACTGCTCACACACTAATCAAACTTGATGATTTAATGCAATATTCCTTAATTCTAGCTGTTCTATATGTAAATTAATATTGCCTTCTTTGATCTTTAAGTAAGAACTAATTATTATTATTGTAGGAGTACAAAGATGGCAATGATGCCGATAATAAGGGTCACTTTTACCATAACTATCTTGTATGTAACTTGTTATTACCGTTTTTGCTTTTAAACTTATGTTATTATTATTATTATTATTATTATTATTATTCACAAGAATAATGTAATATTAACACTTTACTCAGTTACCTGCTTTTGCATTGCCTACATATAAGTGTTCGTACATTTGTAAATTCTATTGAAGTTAATCCTATAAGTATGCTATTTTTCACTTGTAAGTATATATACCTTTTACGCTAAACTGACTCGTTTTTGTTTACTGTCAACTATTATTATATTTATTATTATTATAATTATTATTATTATTATTATTATTATTATTATTATTATTATTATTATTGTTGTTATTATTATTATTACTATTATTATTATTATTATTATTATTATAATTATTATTATTATTATTATTATTATTATTATTATTATTATTATTATTGTTATTATTATTATTATGATTATTATTATTATTATTATTATTATTATTATTATTATTATTATTATTATTATTATTATTATTGATGTTGTTATTCTATTACTATGATGTTTAAGCTTTACTTAGTTATCTCATTATTCATAGTAAATTGATCATTGTATACACTTCTGTTAATGCAAGGTAATCTTAATATTCTAGGAAAGCTATATTTCTGTTCACTGTAAGTGTATGTATCACCCTCTTACTTATTTTGCTCAATTACATGTCTACTTATAAATGTACTCTTAAATCTGTAACAAAATAGCCATTGTAAAATGCAAATAAATGTTTGTTTGTCTTACCAATCTTGCAGATTATTTAGGTCTTCCTCGAGTTTTCAATAGCTATTTTCATCTTTTACTCTCTTAACAATTGTTTGCAACATCTTAAAACATATATATATATATATATATATATATATATATATATATATATATATATATATATATATATATATATATATATATATATATATATATATATATATATATATACACACACACACACACACACACACACACACACACACACACACACACACACACACACACACACACACACACACACACACACACATATATATATATATATATATATATATATATATATATATATATATATGCAGTTACGGACACCATGAAATTATATATATATATATATATATATATATATATATATATATATATATATATATATATATATATATATATATATATGCCTCATTACCCCTTGTAAGGGGGGTGGCCGAGCGTAGAAACGAACATTCACCACGATCCACACAAACCTCAACCACTCTTCTCAGCTCCTTGGGAATAAAGGGTTGCCACATCTCACCCCCCTTCCACCCTGCTTTGGTCATCCACAAGGTAGGCGGGCAAGGATATTCTACATTGAGGCCCGACAGCCGCAGCTGGTTTACCCCCACTGCTTCATCACATGGCAACTCCCCTCACACCAGTCCATTACTGTTCACTGAGC
Source organism: Halocaridina rubra (assembly GCA_037179515.1). Classification (NCBI taxonomy): domain Eukaryota; kingdom Metazoa; phylum Arthropoda; class Malacostraca; order Decapoda; family Atyidae; genus Halocaridina; species Halocaridina rubra. Next base: position 115,786 of record JAXCGZ010022670.1, on the reverse strand, counting down.
TAGCAGGTGCGAGAAATTCATTTGGGACACGTCATCTATCCACAGTTTTCCTCCACTCATTCATACCTCTTGCATGCACTCTTCTCTGTTCCACTGACATTTCACGTGCATTCAGTGCTCTTTTCACGCCATCCATCTATCTCACATTCTAGGAATCCCTCTTGACCTAATTCCAATCACTTCTACACTCCACACTCTCTTCACTATTCGTTCATCACTCACCCTTTCCATATGCCCAAACCAACTCAACACACTCAGTTCTAACCTATCCGACAGCTTCATTACAACACCCGTTCTTTACCTGACATCCTCATTTCTTACTCTATTCTAGATACACCAATCATACTTCTCAAACACCTCATCTCCATTACATTAAACTTGTTCCTTTCATCATCTCTTGCATTCCAAGTCTCTGCTCCATACAAAGCTGTCGGTACAATTACACCTTCATATATCCTTCTCTTTGCATTCATTCCCAAATATCAATTTCTCATTACACTTTTCAACCAACCTAGACATTTACTTGCTTCCATCAATCTGTGATTTACCTCTACATCCACTCGTCCACTCCTTGATACATGCGACCCCAGATACTGTAAACTCTCAACTTCTTCAAGCAACTCCCCATTTACTCCTACATTCAAACTGCCAACATTAACACTCCCAGGGCATCTCGTGACTTTACTTTTACTAATATTCACCAGCAAACTAATAAACTCAGTCGCCAAATGATTCAAATCATTCTCAGTATCGGCCACCAGTACAGTATCATCCGCAAATAGCACCTGATTCAATTCCACAACCTTCCATCATTACCCAATAGTTCCAAGCCATTGTCTATTACTCTTTCATTTACTTCCCTTACCACTCCATCCATTTACACATTAAACAACCATCCCGACATTACACAACCTTGATGTAACCCTGAATTCACCTCAAACCAATTACTCATACCATTCCCAACTCTCACACATGCTCTACTATCCATGTACAAACTCTTCACTGCATTTAACAAACTTCCACTCTATCTACCATGTCATATGCTTTCTCATATATATATATATATATATATATATATATATATATATATATATATATATATATATATATATATATATATATATATTTATATATATATATATATATATATATATATATATATATATATATATATATATATATATATATATATATATATATATATATACTAATCCTTGTGGAACCCCACTGCTAATCTTTCTTCTGTTAGACTGCATGTCTGGATGTTATCATCTGCTCCTCTCCTCCTACATGTTTTTATCCATGCCAAGATAAATTCACCTATTCTTTCTATTACTTCCAGCTTCTTAATAAGTCTCCGAAGTGGGAATGGTTAAAATTCATTATGAAATTCTAAGAATATGCAATCTGCCCAGACCTCTCTTATCTCGTAAGATTAAGCTTATCTCGTGTGTGTGTGTGTAATTTTCAAAAGATATGTTTTCACTAGAAGAAAAACTGGGCTGCATCTCACAGAATATATTTTCAACACTCCTCGAAACATTTTTTAAGCAATCCCTCCCAAGTGTTAAGTATTTATTTGTGGTTATATAGACATACTATGTCAGAAAAAAAAATTTAATGACAAAAGCCCTGTGTCATGGGCGGGCAACAAACTGAGTACATTTTGGTAACCTGGTTCTGATGTCTAAAGTACAGCATATGATTTTCTGCAAGACACAGTAAACTAATATTACTAATATAATATCCTATTACAATCTGCCCTACTCCGAGGTTCATAAATTGTACTATAAAGTAAATTAAATATTCTGCTAAATCTTTCATTATAGGACTCGGATGATAATTGGCAATGAGTATATGTATAACAGTTTGTGAACCTGATTTGTGGTCCCATATCACTGACGGTAGCCAGAAGGATGAACATTACGAGACAATTCAATACGAACATTCATGTACAGTCCTGTAGTAAAGTAACATTGTGGTTATTAATCAAAATGGCCACAACATTATTCAGTTAACTTTCACAACGACCATACTTATAAAAAGAAAATTAAATGATCTCCGAGAATATATACATACACTCCACGAGGACAAAACACATTTTAGACAGTCCCTGCTGTGGGTGAGGGGAGGAGCTAACATTTATTCAGCAAGTTAAACTCAAGGACAGCTGAACAGAACCAACCGGTAGAAAACGAGTAATGACCGAAGAAGAATTCCAGTTTTCCCCTCTCTCTCTCTCTCTCTCTCTCTCTCTCTCTCTCTCTCTCTCTCTCTCTCTCTCTCTCTCTCTCTCTCTCTCTCTGCTTCGAGCTGGGATGCTAGGATATATTAACACTAACAAAGCTACTTCTTTTATTTTTTGTTATATACTTATATAATCCTCGTTTTATGTCACTATTAATCTTCATTATGGGAGTGGACGCAGACAGATTGGAACTGGGTAATTAAGGCCGGATGCCATTCCTAACGCCCCACTATCGCTACTCTGTCATCTACTGAGCCGATTTTGTTTTTAGTAATTGAATAACTGTACATGGGGACAAGTGAACACAGGCACTCCCAGTGATGTGTAGTTGCTAACATTACAGTCTATAGATGGCCATGTATAAATCAAACAGTAGTATTTTCAATTTATTTTAAGTAATCATAGTAAATTAATTAAGAATAAAATATAGTGTAGCAATTGAATGATGACAAAAGAGCACTCTGATGGTCTTAATTAAGAGTAATATATAGTACATAATACTCAGTTTTCGTAGAATTTGATCGTGTTTATATCAGCAGCTGATAGGCGCCATAATTCTTTACATGTAGTACTAGTTTATATTAGCCCTTGCTTAGTGGTATTATTTAAGTCAAATCTCCACTTTACATGAAAATTTTCATCCGATACCACATAAACACTACTTACAATTTGAAGTATATATAGTATAACAATGTTCAAATTAGAGTGATAAGTAGATACATATACATGCAAGCACATGTATTTGTAAATGCACACACAATAAATACATATAACTGCATATACAGATATATAAATAATTTATTACAGGAGTCCTGAGCCGAGTAATATATCACCACACTACCGCAGTCCCCTGTTATATTGTGCAAACGGGAAAGAGCCTTATGGTCGTAACTCATCGTCTCTTAGTTGGCTTAATTTTTATGCTCAATGAAACTTATCATATTTTTCTTTAAAACTATGAATTTATTTAACATTAACTACCTCCTCGCTTAGTGAATTCCAATAATTAAAAAAAAACATTTTCTTACATCCTGCAAATACGTTTTCTTACGAACATTCAAACTAGTTCTCGAGCCAGTTATATCAAAATATCGATCCCTATCTCATCAGTCAAAACCATGAAGCAATTCAAAATCCATCACCATAATCCCTTTCATTCTTCTAACTTCCAGTGATGGTAAATCTAATTCACTCAATCTCTTCTCATATCTGAAATTGCTTATTTCTGGCCCTAGTTTCGTAGCATAACTTTGAACTTCTTCCAGCTTATTTATATCCTTTTTCTAGTGGGGATCCCAAAAGGGCGCTACATATTCAAGCTTTGGCCTCACATAAGTTACTTGAACATTTCTGAACATTTCCTTGTCCATGTGCCTGAAAGCTACTCTTGCATTTGCTAAGAAATCCAATTTATATGCAAATCTGGAGATAAATATGCCAATATATTTACTCATAGATCTCTCATTCTCTGTCTCTTGAAGTTCTACACCTGTAGAAATTCCTATTTTAATCTCCTTACATTCTGATGTATTGAATTGCACCAGCCACCTTTTTAACCACTAATGCAGACTATTTAGGTCTTTCTGAAGATCTCTACATCTCTACCATTGCTTTCGTCTTTTGCTTTCTTCACAATCTTTGCATCATATGCAGACATGTTCTAAGATAAATTTGCAAACTCCAGTAGGTCATTTACATATACAAGGAACTAAAGTGGCCCAAAAACTAAACCCTGTGGAACCCCACTACTAACCCTTTTCCATTCAAATACTGAGTGTCTTACTTTAACCTTTTGTTCCCTTCCTTCTCAGTAAGTTTTTTTTTTTTTTATCCGTTCAAAGACACCTATACTTGCAATTACTTGCAGCTTCTTAATAAGTCTCCTGTGTGGGACCGTATCAAATGCTTTCTAGGAATTTAAGAATATATAATCTTCCGAGGCCTTTTCCTTGTAAGACCTGTCTTACCTCATTATAAAATTCTAATATGTTTGTTACTAGAGATCTGCTTTAACTGATGTCATGTTGCCTCAGTGGCAAAAAGTTGAAGGATTCCAAGTGAAGAGAGATGTGTTTTCTTAGTTGTTCTCCATAACTTTGCTATCTATGTTGGTCAAGGATACAGGCCTCTTGTTTAGAGTTATATCTCTCCTTCCCTTTTTAAAGATAGGTACCATGTTCGCTTGTTTCTAGTATCTTGGAATCTCCCCAAATTCCAGGAACTCTTCAAATATGAAGCATAGCACCACCAATATTGGATAAATGCATTTCTTAAGTATGTAAGGAGATATGTAATCAAGTCCCGTAGCTTTTTGGGCATCTAACTCCATCAACATTTTGCATCCCTCTGTATGAAAAAGACGGTGCTCTCTAGTACTGGCCCATGATCTCTTACATCTGAGGGGGTGGAGTATTTTCTTCCGTATATACTGACGAACACCTTGTTCCATTCTTCGTGATCTCTTCATCTGTCTCATTGATGTTTAATTTTGCCCACTATAATTTTAAAAGCTGTTCTTTAACCTTTGCTTTTCCTCTGACAAATCTGTGAGAAAGATTGGGATTTTCTTTAGCTTTCCTGATAATATCCCTTTCATAATCACTCATTGCCTCTCTTCCTTTACCTAGATAATCATTTCTAGCTCGTTTGTAATTCTGCTAAGCATTTATATTTTTTCTCCTCCTATATCTTTTCCAGCATTTGTCTCTCCACTCCTTAGCTCTCTTACACTCATTACTGAACCATTTCTCTCTGGCATGAATAACTCCTATTTTGGTGGATGGCATGCAACAAGTAACTATCTTCCCATACTCCTCACAAAAAATCATGTACATCTCTTGTACATATTTGCTGTTAAATAAAGTCATCCAGTCACTAACTATAAATGGATCATTAATTTTGTTTTAATCTCCATTCGGATAGTTCCTCCTCGTGTCATTCTCAGTGCCCCTGCTCTCAGGCAGAAAATCTTCGATGATATACTCCATCAACAACACACTGTGGTCGATTTTTCCAATTGTTGACTCATACTCAATTTTGTCAATATCCAACACATTATCTGTTGGTTCCAGTACATGTTGGTGCAAAGAATTTCCTAGCAGACATTCTAGGAATTTTGCCTCAAAAGAATCCTCCCCACTGAGTGGGTCAAGCCTAATTTAATCTATCTCTCTATTAATTAAAGCTCCCATACTCAAAATTCTACAGTTTCTCTCCTGTACGATGATAACAACAAACTTTATAACTTCAACAATACCTATATGACGTTCCTCATTAACCTCTAGCCTTTGTTGATTCCTTGGTGGGCTATATACAACATTTATTATAATGCTCTCTGAACCAGTATTTATGCAAGCAACACGAAATTCCTTGAATTACTATCTATAACAAAGTGTATTTCTTCAACCTGAAACCTTTCACTTATAAGCAATACTATCTCTCCACCAGTCCTCAGATCTTTTAATCCTTAATAGTCTGAACACCTTTGGAAAAACATCCTCACTATTTATATCCTCACTTATATTAGGCTCTGTAAGCACTACTATATCTGCCATACTGTTGTGAATCCAATCCTTATATTCTTCTGCCTTACCACATCAGCATTTTTTTTTATCATCTTCATTTCTTCCCTCAGTTAATATTTCAGCTTTCTGCAACAAGCTCTTGTACCCTTCCATCTCCTATATAGTCTAATGAACACTTTTCTGAATTCTTGGAGGTCTTTTAGGTTTTTTCCCTTTCAATAATTGTTTACATGACAAATATCGGAAGAAAATACAATATACTCCACAAAAAAGACATTTCCAGCTCCTGCGAATTCTAGAAGCTCTCTATAATGATAAATTAGCTCCTTCCATGAATTTACAGACGCCGTACTCTATAACCCTACCAACTCTGAAAGTTTGAGGTGGGAAGAGGTAGTGATTCTTAATGTTTTTGGAAATTAATCCTAAAAACTTCACAACAGTTAGCATAAAAAATTTCTGGTAAATATAAAGTGAAGGTGGATATTAGAAATCATATGTAAGCTTCATCCACTAAAATCAATCATACATTTGACAATGTAGAAAGTTATACAAAATGTCATTAAACGAAAATTCTCAGATTTACTAAATCAACTCGGTGCTAATAAGAAGAAATTAGTAAGAAACTTAGAAAAACTAAATCAGAAAATGGTAAATGGAAAAACAGCGGTCGTTTTTAACAAGATATGTTTGAAAGAATATATATATATATATATATATATATATATATATATATATATATATATATATATATATATATATGTGTGTGTGTGTGTGTGTGTGTGTGTGTGTGTGTGTGTGTGTGTGTGTGTGTGTGTGTGTGATTACCTAATTGTGATTACCTAATTGTGTTTACGGGAAAGAGCCCAAAGCTCGTATCTTCCCGTCTCCTGATCGGTGTGTGTGTGTGTGTGTGTGTGTGTGTGTGTGTGTGTGTGTGTGTGTGTGTGTGTGTGTGTGATCACGAACCTTTTGCATTTTATTTTGTATGAAATTTTCATCTAAATGTTCTTTAGGTAAGTTATATTCAGTGTGTGTGTGTGTGTGTGGTGTGTGTGTGTGTGTGTGTGTGTGTGTGTGTGTGTGTGTGTGTGTGTGTGTGTGTGTGTGTGTATGTATGTGTGTGTGATCACGAACCTTTTGCATTTTATTTTGTATGAAATTTTCATCTAAATGTTCTTTAGGTAAGTTATATTCAGTTTCGAATACTTCCTAATCACTAATTGATCTACATTTACATATGATAGAAAATATGCATCGTAATTTTTTTGCCATAATGCTGTGGGTTGGCGTACTATAAATAAATGAAAGATAAAACTTGCTCTTTGTTTGGGAGTAATTTTTTTATATTAAAAAATTTAAAACTGTACCTCTTACTCTTTTTTTTTCAAATTCATAAATGGATTCCGCCTCCCACTAATGTTCTCATGTTTCTTGCAACACACAACTATTAGTTAGCCTGTGTACTATAACCAAGAAGACTACTTTAACACCTAGGCATTCATAAAGCTATAATTATGAAGTGTCGACAATACTCTGCGTCGCATTTTAAAACCTCTGTCTTGCTAGATATTAATTAGGAGGAGATGCCTTATTACACAGATAAAAAGACTTGCTCTCAGAAAGCGTTGCACATTCGCATAGCCAAGTGCAGTGAATTATTTTTAGCCACACTTATTTTATTCTAATGCATATCTCTGCCCTATTATCAGTTACAAGTGTAATAGATAACCAATGCTAACACTGTTGAGAGCTGACAGGTTTGTCTTTTGCAGTATAATATATCTTCGTTCTCTAGATATTATAAATTAAAAGGCTTAATTTTATCAAACTGGTGAAATTATGTATTCAACTTTAGTGTGCCTTTGGCGCTCACGTTGTCAACTTCTCTGATGCATTGAGTTATTTTTTGTTTATTATTATTTAAATATTTTCAACGTGTTTATGCATTTTTTAAATTTCTTTTACTCTGTTACCAGACAAGAAAACTAAAAAATTTGAAGGTAAATATTTTTTCTCTATTATATAAATATTTTAGCATGCTGTATGCACTTTACCTTGTATCAATATTTTATAATTTCTTTTAAACTGTTATCAGACAGGGAAATAGAAAAAAAAATTGTTTTCATGTAATCATATTCCCCATGACAAACTCTTGGAGCATAATATCTTTAGTTTGTTATTGTCGGTCACCCTCAGCCATAATAATTTTAAGCTTTCTACACAAAAACCGGTACCGATTATTACTGCCCTCGATAATTGACCCTCCTAAAGAAGTGTTAAACTGATAACTGCACATTCAAAGAAGCCGGTCACTTTTAGCTGAAACCAAGAGAAAAGTACACGATGGCACATGTCAAAGTAATTACTGTAATGATATTGTCATGAGATTCTAGAACTATGGACAGCTAGTAGCAGCTAGTAAACAAAAGTCAAATGACAGCAAAAAAAAAAAAAAATGAAGCAGATCGCGTAAAGAGCTCAAGTGTAGAGGTTATTCACCTGGACTGTTAG
>JAXCGZ010022670.1:90000-100000 GCA_037179515.1 Halocaridina rubra | reverse complement strand
ACTAGATCAAGTAGTGATGGCTCATCCCCTCCCCTGGCTCTTGTTGGTTCCATTACATGTTGGTGTAGGAAATTCCCTTGTACGCAATCTAGGAATCTTGCCCCAAATGAGTCCTCACCACTGTGTGGGTCAAGATTTATCCAATCTATCTCTTTATGATTAAAGTCTCCCATAATCAAAATCCTACATTTTTTTCTCCCGTGCCATGTTAACAACTGAGTTTATGACTTCAATAGTACCTATATGACTTTCCTCATAAATTTCAAGCCTATTTTGGTTCCTTGGTGGGTTGTATACAACAGTTATTATAATGCTCTCTGACCCAGTATTTATGCGAGCAACAAGAAATTCCCTGAACTCACTTTCTATAGCCAAGTTTATTTCTTCAACTTGAATCCTCTCACTTATGAGCAGTGCTATCCCTCCACCAGTCCTCTCAGATCTTTCAACCCTTAGTATTCTGAAGCCCTTAGGAAAAACTGTGACACTGTTTATGTCCTCACTCAACTTAGTCTCTGTAATTGCTACTATATCTGCCTTACTGTTGTGAATCCTATCTTTTAATTCTACTGCCTTACCAGCTAATCCATCAGCATTTGTGTATAACAATCTTAATGAGGCCCCATCCCCTGATCTTCTGTCATTATCTTCTTTATCTCCCCTTTGTCTGGAAGTATTCTGTAACGAAAATTTTTCTTCTCCTCTTCATTTCTTTCATCATTTAACCTTCTTGCCTCTTGCAACAAGTTTTTGATCTTTCCCATCTCTTCCTGTGTTCTGTATCGTCTAATGAACACTTCTTTGCATTCTTGAAGGTCTTTTAGACTTTTTTTTCTCAACAATATTTCCCTACATGTTTCCCCTCTCTCAAAGGTTACTTTTGTTGGTCTCGGCTTTCCTTCCCTCGAATATTTACCTAGTTGGTGTATGTTTACAATATCCTCAGGACCACATACTACTCCAAGCTTTCTTATCAGGTCTACAACGCTAGTTTTATTTTCTTCAAGTCTCCCCTGCCATGTTGGCTCCTGGGATTCACTTATGCCTGAGATTACCACTGTCTTCTCCTTATCAAGTGCCTGTCTGATGAGTGGGTTTGCCCTTTCCATCACAACGTCTTTCATTTTTTCGATTACTGTCTCTTTATAGTCAACTGTTTGTATGTTTTCCAGTGCCACCACCTTTACGGCCTCTTTTACTGCCACATTCCCCTTTAGTGCATCAGCAAAGGACGTTTTCATGGCATCATTTTCCATGTTCAGCTCCTGGAACTCTTTTCTGAACTGTTCAATGTTTTCCTTAATCTGAACATTCCAAGCAGCAATCTCGTCTCTCTCAGAAGAGAGCAGTGAACTAACATCTAATTCCTTTAGGTTGTCATTCAGCTGTTTGTTTTTATCTTCTTGTTTAGAAATTCTAGATTCTAGTTGACTCTTTTCCCCTTCCAGCTTCTTTATTCTTTTTTCTAGTTCCTTTCTCTCCTGCCCTTGTGTTTTATTTGCTTCCTCCAAAGATCTTATTTGTTCTCTGAGTGTTTCATTCTCTTTCATTTCTCCATCCATATTCCGAATTTTATCATCAAGGCTTATAACCATTTCCTCTAACTTCTTGATTCTCTGTTTAAGTCCCCTGATGACTACCCCTTCTCCCGACCCATGGGTGGGAGAGGTTTGGGACAGAGATGGCTTCATTTTTATGTTCTCCCTCTCACAGAATATAGAAAGAAGACGAGAAAGAGGAAAAAAAAGAAAAGAGAAAAACTTCTAATTTAGCTTCACACAGAATTTGTATATCTCCATATAAGTGCTATTTAGTGACTCAGTTTGTCTCCTTTCTGGTAACACACATCTTAACTTAAAAACTTGACCATGGTAATTTAAGTATAAAAAGAAAAAGAAAAACAAAAGTCAAACCTGAAGGAAAATTCGAATTTGTGTTTGAGGTGGCACCCACCTGTTTCTGTTATATATTCTTCCTAACTGATAAACTGACTTGCTAACCAAGATATGTTATCACGGGATTAGACTTTACATTTAACTCAATATATATATACAAAATAACAAAATAGTAAAAGAGAAAGCTAAAAGAAAAGCAAAAAAAAAAAAAATGAAGAAAATAAGACTGCTGTACTACTTGGCAACTTAACTCAGTACTGTTGACAGGTGGGTATTTGGTATTTTTTTTTCTTTTATTATTCAATTTTTTCGTGTATCAAACTAACTAACTAGTTAATATAAATGGGAAGGATACTGATTTGAACAATATATAGAACCACAGGATCAGGTAAACGGCTTAAGAGCTTTCCCCAGTTTACACAAAAAATTAGGTAATGTGATGTGATGGCTCCACCTCTGGCAACTCTTCTAGATTTCCCTCAAGGCAGAACTGGACGGCAGCTTCTCTCTCTCTCCTCACGAAAAAGTTCTCAATTTTTTTTCCTTTAATATGAACAGTCTCGTCTTACAACAAATATAAGTTCTTGTACTCACAATACTCTGCAGGATTTCAGATTTATGGAAATTATGGTAAAGTTTTCCACTAAGCACTTAGTCACTCGAAACAGTTAAAAATTTAAGAGGAGCAATTCCGTGTGTCACTGAACGCGCGGTGTGTGTGTGTGTGTGTGTGTGTGTGTGTGACACAGGATATGATTAAATTATAAAATCCACAGGCTAGAGAATAATATACAACTGTTAGAAACAGTGCACTAGAGATATATAAAATATGGAAAGACTATTTCTGTAAACCACTAAAGTTAACAACATATGATGAATACGAAGATGACGAGTATGTTTTTCACTATGATCGAGAAAGAAGGCTATCAGAAGGCAGGAATTTGAGTGTTTCCTGAAGGATATAAAAAATGGAAAATATCAGTGTATGATAATATACCAACAGAACTGCACAAAGTTGGTAGTGAATTGGAGAAGCAAGGACTATATGATATTATTAATACATTTTGTGTGGAAAGTGAAATAACAGAGGACTTTTGACGTCTTTTTACATTACTGCTCTACAAAGGCAAAGGTGATTCTGGAAAATGCGAGAATTACAGGGGTATAACACTAATAAGTTATGCAACCAAACTATATGAACGTATCTTAGAGAATAAACCACAAAATCTTATAGAACCTCAACGGGGTGAAGAGCACCATTGTTATAGAAAAGACCGAAGTATACCAAATTTTCTCTTCACTCTAAGAATGATTATTGAAAGATCATGAGTATTTCAGAGGCAAATATACATAGCATTTATAGATCTGGAAAAAGCTTTCGATTCAGTACTAAGAAATAAAGTATGGAAGTGTCTAAGAATAGTATATGGAATAGCTCATAGACTGGGAGCTGCTATCAAAAGAACATTTGAACCATGTCTTAATGTAAGGACAGGGTACGACAGTGAAAAATGATCTCGAATGATAACGGGTGTTCATCAGGGAAGCGTAGGGACCGCTGCTTATTATAGCACATATGGATACTGTGAAGGATGTAAAGTGTTGGGTGTATTTAAAGGAGTGATGAAGAATAGAGGGGTGGAAATGAATGTTAAGAAAGTTTTGTATGAGAAAGGGGTTGTGCCAACTGTGATGTATGGATCAGAGTTATGGGGTATGAAAGTAAGTGAGACACGGAAACTAAATGGAGTATGATTGTTGTATCTCGGTTGGATAGGGTTAGGAATGAAGTGGTGAGAACAAGATCAGGTGTGAGGAGAGAATTGGCGGCCAGAGTAGATATGAATGTTCTGAGATGGTTTGGCCATGTGGAGAGGATGGGAGATGAAAGACTGCTGAAAAAGGTGATGAATGCGGGAGTTGATGGGAGAAATGCTAAAGGGAGGTCCAGGTTTGGGTGGATGGATGGAGTAAAGAGATTCCTGAATGATAGGAGGATGGATGTGAGGGAAGCAAGTGAGCGTGCTAGGAATAGGAATGAGTGGCGAGTGATTGTGACGCAGCTCTGATGGGTATCTGCTGCTACCATGGGGCTGCATTTTACAGAGGTAGCCTTTTTTTATGTCGACTACCCCCAAATTGGGGGAAACAGCCAGGGTAAATGAATGAATGAATTCAAGATTTTAAAACGAAAATTAATATAACTTGAGACATCATGATTTTAGCCGGAGATAATGCATTCTGGACACATGGTAAAGATGAGCTTGGGAGAAAATTTGTTCTTTTGAATGATTGCTTAAGAGAGATGGGACTGAGAATTAATATATCGGAAGCAGAAATATTAAGTATTGCTGAAGAACCCCAAGAACCAATAAACATTGAAATACGCAATACCAAAATAAAGTACAGTGCATCATTCAAATATCTTGGAGGCATCTTTACAAACAAAGGCGATAAAAACAATACTGATATTACGGAGAGGCTATGAAAGATTTGAAGGCTCCTAAGGAGTCAAAAAGCCAAATTTGAAGGAGTGCTTACAACTCTAATTATGTATGTATGGATCAAAGAGCTGGACCTCGACAATTTAAGATAAGAGTAGGTTACAAGCCTGTAATATTGAAAACCCTTATAATTATTGTAAAGAAAACAAGAACAGTCAAAATCAGAAATGATTATATAAGGAGAATGCTTGGAGTGGCTCCTCTGTGAAACAAAATTGAAAAAGGACAGTTGACATGGCTGGGACATCTGGGGAGAATGTTTAAGAATCACATTGCCAAGATGAGCTGGAACTGGATGCCAAATGGAAAGAGAACTAGAGGTAAGCATTAAGCATTAATATTATACACACTACTGATATAATAACAAACACGTTCATATGATTATTTTTTCCTGTAATGAATGTTTGCACACACACACACACACACACACACACACACACACACACACACACACACACACACATATATATATATATATATATATATATATATATATATATATATATATATATATATATATATATATATATATATATATACTCACTGACACCGTGATGTTAATAATTCACTGTTATCCAAAATAACTACGTTGAACATCAGGACAATCGAATCATATATATATATATATATATATATATATATATATATATATATATATATATATATATATATATATATATATATATATATATATATATATATATATATATATATATATATATATATATGAAAGCAACTGCTGTATCCATGAAAACTATTGTTGTTGAGAAATGTGTAATTTCTTTAATTTCTTTACTCTCCCCCCGTGCCAAAAAGCTACTTCTTATCACACTAAACTCCAACTCCATTTACATACCAAAATTCGCGAACCTTTATTTTCTTTTTTCTTTTTCTTCTGTTGATAACATACAAAATGTTTCTTTGCCCTAAGTGTGCGATATTATAAGAAATATGCTATTAGCTGCGAGACTTGTCTTAGCTTAATATTTTAATAGAAGCTTTTATGTTATTTTTGCTCCTTGCAATTATTGCCTACTTTCAACTTTGCTTGCTGCGCATAATAATTTCTTCATATATAATTTCATCTTGTTCTAAATTTAACCAATCCTGCTACATAAAGTGCTATATCTTTTCCCATATTTACGTAAGTCTAGACATGCTTCCTTTCCATAGTAGTGATGCTTTGTCAACTTTTAACAATATTGCTCGAATTGCATTGTGCTTGTTACCATTATTTGCATGTTTGTTGCTTGCATGGCTTGGAATGGGAAACTTGCTGAAGTTTAGATCTTAACTCTGGAAAATCTGGTCCGAGAAGAAAATGCTGGATTGTGTAAATTTGATCTTTGAGGGCTACTTACGTTCTTGTAGAGTTTAGGCACATTTATTTTTTTTTGTACACACTTTACAGAGCTAAATACCCGCATTGTTTATTAGTTTGTTAGCAAGTCACGTCTTTTCAGATTTGTCAAAGCAAGTCTTCTAAACAATTAGTTTTTCGTAGGACTAGCAATGCATAGTGTGAGGACAGAAACAATATGTCACAAGAATCATGTCATCTAAGAAATAATAGGAAAGAGTGGGTAGTCCGAAATACATTTCTTAAGAAAGAGGACAGTTTTGAGATGATACACTATATCTGTCGGTATACTACACATATCTAGAGAAATTGTTGGACTAACCTTCCTTTCTTATCTACCTGTCTATCTACCTAGAATATTCACGCATATTCCATACACTTCTCTTATTACCCCTTCACATCTGACAAGTCACAACACTCCTCATCTCTGTTTCTCCTTTCTTTACGTACTTGGACATGTGATGCGTAGGAATGAGATGGAGGCTGTGCTATTGACTGGGATGGTGCAAGGGAGAAGAGCGAGAGGAAGACAGGAAAATATATCTGGATGGTGTGATAGGAGTGGCAGAGGGACATCTTAAATCTGTTAAGAGACATGGTAAGGTGGCGCTCCATATGTGGATATGGCTTGTTGTTGATGATGATCTATTAAACGGATTTCAGTTAGTGTGGAAACAAATCTCTTGCATCCATAAATTATTATTTGTAATATCTATCATATTCGAATATGTAGTGGTCAGTTTGCTTGCACTTCCAGATACATTCTAGAAAGGGCAATTCTCTTTAAAATAATTCCGTATCGAGAGTTTCAAAATGATAGATAATAATAATAATAATAATAATAATAATAATAATAATAATAATAATAATAATAATTAATAAAAATAATGATAATTTTAAGTTGACGCAGTATCCTATTGATCAGTAGTGACCACAACTCAATACAAAATTTAGCTATCATCATATTCTTGATACCACAAACCCTCAAAAACAATCACCGAGGAAGAGACTGCTAATGCTTTGCTCCGCTCTCTCTCTCTCTCTCTCTCTCTCTCTCTCTCTCTCTCTCTCTCTCTCTTTTTTTTTTAATGCAAGTATTAAGGGTGAGGCATTCTTTCTTCGCCAACATCAGGGATTAAAGATTAACTAACTTCCCATGGATATTTTAAAAATAAAAAATCAATGGCGGGAAAAATTTCAGAACCTCAAAAAACCAATAAGCTTGTCTGGTAGATTTATTCTACGTGCATTGAGTATTTGTCTCTGTGTGCGTTTTATTCGTTGGACGTTCAAGGCGAAGGTCACTCTCTTTCCGACATTTGATCTCAAATTGTTGCCAAAACCTTCTCAACTTCCTGACCCCTTCCTCCTATCCTCATAGCGCCTTTCCCCAAAACTTTTTCATTTTTTACTTCCTCCTTGGCTGTAGCATGACTAATGTATTCCCTAGGCCTTTTTTAAGGAGCTAGCTGAGAGAGAGAGAGAGAGAGAGAGAGAGAGAGAGAGAGAGAGAGAGAGAGAGAGAGAGAGAGAGAGAGAGAGAGAGAGAGAGAGAGAGAGAGAGAGAGAGAATATTAATTCTGCTCCTTTTCCAATCTATAGCTTTAACATTCTTGACTTTGCTCTTAGATTTTTTTCATTTATTATTCTGGTTGATTTATAGTTCTAGCTATGAATAGCTAGCCTATGATCACAAACAAGCCGGAAGGAATAACGTTTAGAGAAGTGACGGTCAACTGCCTAGGCTATGCAGATGACATTGGTATAATAACAGAGAATTTGAGGGAAACTGAAAGTCTAAAATGTAATTTTAGAAAAGCTGCAGAAAGAATAGGGCTGACGATAAATGAAGAAAAAAAATGAATGGAGATAGCTAAGAGAACGGGATTGGATGGAAATGTCAGTATTACTGGGATGGTAATCGAAGTGGTTGAGGTCTTCAGATACCTGGGGATGACTATTACAAAGAGAATAAAATGAATGTGGAAATTATTGAAAGAATTGGAGCGGCTAACAGATGCCTTTTAAGTCAAATAACGCTCCTTAAGAGAAGATCCTTATCGGACAAGATAAAACTGAAGGTCAACAACACAACATAAGACCAATCCTAATGTACAGCTGCGAATCGTGACCATTAACTAAAGAACAAGAAAAATGATTCTAAAACTTTGAATATAAGTTAGTAAGAATAATAACATGACTAGCGTATGACCATTACACACAGGAATGGAGGAGAGGCAACTGGAATTTGAGAGAACAAACAAAGCAGCCCTACATATCAGGTTGTCAAGAGACCACGAATACAATGGGCAGGGCATATCGCAAGAATGGAGGAGGAGAGAATGAAAAAAAAATAATAAAAGTTTTCTTGGCGTATATAATTGGAGACAGACCACTGGGGAGACCAAGGAAAGGCTGGAGCAGATGCCTGCAAGAGGATATCAGACGATATGGAGTGAATCCTGAAGACTGGATGATCATAAAACATGAGAGAAGAACATGGCAAAACCTATCAACACGTGGCCCCAGGACCAGTGGAGTAAGAGGAGTAAGTATTTCCCTATGATGATGCTTAATTTAACTTTCCTGAATAAAGAAAACTATATTTGCATCTTATACTTTAAACACTGTCAAGGACTATGTCAAGAGGAAAATATGAATGAGAAGCGAGATGCTGCTTGTTGAAATTTTTTAACTCCATCAGGAACCATCCATTGACAAAGAGAAAAGGTAGAAGACCTGAAATTGCCTGATAAATATTGCCCAAAGCCAGTTTTATCTATTGTTTTGTTATATAACCATGGATTCGCTATCAGTTTATTTATATTAAAGAATCCTATGTTGTTGTTATTTGCCGTTTTATTTGTCACTATTTATCCCCATTAGAATGGGGGTGGGCACAGACAGGTTGGATTTGGAGAGAGTAGGCTGGACACCCTTCCTAATGCTCCGCGGTGGGCTCGAACACAGGTTTGTCACTTCCCGAGTCGAGTTCTCTAACCACTGCGCTAAGGCGGTTCCTCTGTCAAAAAATCTTATAACTGTGATAAGTTGTAAAGACTTAAAAGGAGGAATGTGGCTCTTGTATATAGACAGAAGAATAATTTTCCGAATATATTAATAAATAAAAAAATGGAAAGCTTGCTATGAGATTTTCTAGAATGACTGGATTGATCCATATTCAGTTTTTATTTTCCTCAGCAAGTTTGCAAGATATAAAAAGTATGACTTTATCAGAGACCACGAAAGGAGCCACGGCTGTCCCCACTGTTCTCTCTTGAGATGAGGCTGTATTCACATGTGTAAATGATTCATCTCTTATACCTTCTCCACTAATACTAGGCTCTATATTGAATATCACTGTATAAGTAAGGGATTTATGGATTCTCATAAAGCGGGAGCAGTTTTGTATTTGTCAACTGGGTTAGGAACTGTTATCCACTGACCTATCACACCTAATGATATATTTATCGTGTCCAAGGTTGAACGAGGTTAAGAATTAAAAGCTACCCACAGTTTACAACTACTTAATTTTTTTGAATGAAATATGTCGAAAATATTTACGGTAATGAAAATCACATTCACGTAAGATCAATGTTATTATTATTATTATTATTATTATTATTATTATTATTATTATTATTATTATTATTATTATTATTATTACTTATTATTATTATTATTATTATTATTATTATTATTATTATTATTATTATTATTATTATTATTATAATTAATAATATTATATTTAATTCAGTGGAATTCATAAGTACGAGAGTCTGTGGGGCACAATTTGTAATGATATTAAAGATATAAGCAAATGCTGATTGTCACTTAAGTTTTATTGGGTCATTGGCTTACCCTTAATCTCAAGAAATTATAGTACACTAAAATTTAAGAAAATGCACGCCAGGTCTGAGATATTTTGCTAAAATTTTCTCCAGCACAGGAGTAGCTTGATTATTTATTTTTCTTATTTCGTTTTCAACTCGAGAAAAAACAATGGTAATTAAAAAAGATATTGCATTGATGCGTTTTGTAAACATTATAATTGGTCAATAAAGTATGGACCCATAAGCTCAGTACTCTCTCTCTCTCTCTCTCTCTCTCTCTCTCTCTCTCTCTCTCTCTCTCTCTCTCTCTCTCTCTCTCTCTCTCTCTCTCTTATGTTTGGAGATGCAGAGTTCAAATCGTTCCATAAACCTATCTTTATAGCGACTTGATTTATAGTCCGGAAGGTA
>JAXCGZ010022670.1:75000-77500 GCA_037179515.1 Halocaridina rubra | reverse complement strand
TGAAAAAAAAATGCATTCATGCTTGCAAAATGGTATGCGAAATTGACGTATTCACAAAACTTTTATTTTTACTGATATCTAAATTCTATTCCACGTCATAATACATACATACATACATACATACATACATACATACATACATACATACATACATACATACATACATACATACATACATACATACATGCATGCATACATACATACATACATATATACATACATGCATACATACATACAGACAGACAGACAGACAGACAGACTGACAGACAGGCATATATACATTTGTTGTTTACTTACAATTTTTGTAGCGTAGTTTATTAGTGGAAAGTTAAGTCATTTGAAAAAAACCTCGCCATAGGAATTTGCATCCTCTACTGTGTACTTGCTTCAAGAGTTTCGTGACAAAATGTGACGTTAATTCCAGTTTTTAAATTCTAATAATCAACGCGATACCAACCAAATAGTATGAGGGTTAGATCTGAACCCAAGATCCACATCCTAACAATGAACTGTTTGGGGATATATGTTTTTATATATAAAAAAATCTTCCTCTAATAAAAGCAGTTTTCTTTGTCGTTGAAATACAAATAAATTAATAAATAAAACCTTACCTGGATGTCTTTGCGGCCACCGAAACAGCTATAAACTCTTACCTTCTGAAATGAAGATGAGATACAGGAATCAGTAAATAGGAAACAAAACTGCCAAAAGTGCACTCGCAGAATTCAAAGAAAACATTAGAAAATGTTAGGCTATGAAGAAATAAAAACAATACATTTATGATACCAATTCTTATGGAGTTAATAAATTAAATAAAATGGGAAGTTTTATTCAAATCCAAGCATACTCATATGCCAATATAAAATGTCATTTTAAATAAGGTAATTGCATTAAAGATAGAATATTATATGCGTACAAACACAGACACAGATCATAATGCAGTAATTCGAAATAGGTGCAATTAAAGTGCAAGTAATAATAATAATAATAATAATAATAATAATAATAATAATAATAATAATAATAATAATAATAATAATAATAATATAATCAAAGTCTTATTATACAGTATTCAACCTTGAGGTGATAATAGTTTGGGTATCCTATTCATTCATCATACTATGTATTTCGAACAGATGTGTGAAGCAATAGAGGAGGGACAAAATTTAATTGAGAAATCAGTGCATAACACCTCACATCAGAGTGCCACAACTGCTCGGGGATTGTGTCACCGCTGGTTGTGATGCATATTCTACCACCAAGAGAGTATCGGTAGCACCACCGCCACCAACATCACCACCAACAGGTCCACAATAACCCTTGCAGCCGAAGCAGCCGATAATGTGAGGCGTGTTCAAAATTTATCGCTGGTTGTGATGGATACTCTACCACCAAGAGAGTATCGGTAGTACCACCACCACCACCACCAACAGCGCATATTTACTATGCCTCGAAATAGGTCATTATCCATTTTCGCTATTTCCATTTCCTGAAGCAGACTGGTCAACGAAACCTCTCACAGACTGCCCGCCACCACAGGGCTTTCTCTTGAATAGCCAGTCGAAACACCCGACATTCTTTACTTCTTTGAATATTTTCTTGGATTTTATGTTGGCACACATTGTCTTACCGTGAGCTTTATACTTTCGTGTGTTCTCGTGCTTGTGGGCGTATTTTAACACTGTCTCGAATTCATCCAGAGAGGGACGCATTTGCGGATCCTTGGACAAGGCACTTCCAATCAGAGTCTTAATGATGGGATTTTTAGACTCGGAAGAGTATCGACAAAAAATGAAAGCCAGAATAACTCCCAGAGTGTATACATCACTTGTTGGCGTCACTTGTTGTCCTTTATCGTATTCGGGTATCATATATATACTTTTGTATCCCTTGGGACGATCGTATTCAAACGGTCCTGTTTCACCCATCTTACAAGCCCTGCTAAAATCTACAATCTTCATCTTTCCTGTCTCTGCATCCACCATGATATTGTTTGGTGCTAAATTGTTATGGGATATTCCCATAGCGTGTAATTCTTTAACAAGCGACAAAACCTTATACAATGTGTTATAGTGTCCATTATCCTTAACACTAAAATGATTGCATATCTGGTCTAAAAAGCTGTAACTGCCTGCGATTTCGTGTACAAACGACGATTGAGTAGCGGCCAATAATTTGGGTGCTCCTCCAACGCCGTTCAAGTATTTCAAGATTTGCATCTCCTTAACACTGACTGCTTTGCTATTAATCTCTTTCAGCATGCTCAATTTCCCATCAAAGAGAACTTTACTTAATGCAGACTTCCCTTCAAATCCTGCAGGACCCACGAGTTCCAGGCGGTTGCAGAGTTCTTCCTTATCCAAATATTGGATGTCTATATCGTGAAAATCGATTACGTTTGTATCTGCAACATTACTTTCATTTCTCTCTCTCACCTCTTCAATCTGTACAGTATTGCCACCGTACTTATATGAAGATGGTATGTCTTTACCGGGTGCTT
>JAXCGZ010022670.1:45000-70000 GCA_037179515.1 Halocaridina rubra | reverse complement strand
GTCGGCTACCCCCCACTTTAAAGGGGAAACAGCCACGGTATATGTATGTATGTATAATACAGCCAGCTTGTGTCCATCTGAACCCATGGGGCACTTTCAAACGCTATACTGAGCACCTAATTCTAATACCTAATTTAGCTGATTGGATGTTAGAAATTTTATGAATAAAACGACAATTTCCGTCGCTTGTCAGCTCTCAACAAGTGACAAAAATTATGGAACAGCAAATTTAGTATAAGGAAAACATAGTGTACATTACTATTCTATTTTCATTTTAGTTTGGACAAGGTATAGCTACTGATACTGCTTTTCCATTTATGAGAATTAACTTTCCCTTTCGATATATTTAAGATCATTCTACACAGGTAGCCGCATTATGCTTTCTGGCTAATCATGCCAAAACCCTTTCCAGACATTAATATGATCGATTGACCTAATACCAGTTTACACACACGCTCACATGAAGTTTTCAGTTAAACTCCCCCGAGTTATATATATATATATATATATATATATATATATATATATATATATATATATATATATATATATATATACAGTATAATATATATATATATATATATATATATATATATATATATATATATATATATATATATATATATATATATATATATTTTACAAAACTGTTTTAGAGTCACAAGCCTTTTGGAAATATTCATTATATTATGTTCAAAACTAAGTACCAGTATGACCGGGTTTAGAGTGCAACGCATATAGCTGTGCCATCCATATTTTAAAACATCTCAAGGAGGCTGCTGTAGTATACAAAGGTCTCTATATTATTTTATCTTTTGTTTATTGTATAGTTTATTATATGGGTTTATTGATTTAATTATTTTTAATCTTAAAGCTACCGCTAGTTTTTGCAGTAAAAATAGGCTGTATTAAATTTCGATATGTATTCAGTATATATTTTTTTTATTTTCACGCTATTCTTACAACTCTCTCTCTCTCTCTCTCTCTCTCTCTCTCTCTCTCTCTCTCTCTTCTCTCCTCTCTCTCTCTCTCTCTCTCTCTCTCTCTCTCTCTCTCTCCATGAGAGAATAACTTTAAATCGTAACTCATACCTTTGATGCTTAGAAATACTAGCAATAAAGTAACAGCAATGACAAGTTAATTAATTACTGGAATAAAAGAGTCTTAGAATTTAATTTTGACGGAGGGGAAAGCTCAGGGATTTACTCCAACCAATGAAAAATCTTATTATGGTGTTTATTATCTCATAATTTCATGTTTCAGTTTTGTAGTTTTCATCTTATGATTTGTATTCCTTTTCTTGTCGTCTGCTGATCCTTTTGATAATGTTCATTTTTTTATGCTAAGATTTAGTGACGTGAATTTAACATTTACCTCCTTTCCCTAGCTCGTGTGCTATAGAATTGGGCTAAACTTTTTAACATTTATTAATATAATGTTCTTCCATAACTTTGTAATTTGGTGATTTAACCTAGTTCGCGTTAATAAAATTCATACAAATAACATAGGAATAAAAAGTAATTTAAAAAAGTGGAGAGTTTAAAGCAAGTAATCCGTATAAACTGAGCTTGTAGTAATTCACGTTTAGGGTCCTTTGGGGGTACTGATGATGACCTAGTTTTACTATTTTGCGTATCTATTCAGTCAGTGTATTTTACTTATTTATCTAAAACTATGATATAATACTGTACACGCTGTCCATTTTAGGACATGAATCCGCTGCAGTGACAACTATAATATTATTTATGCACATTTCCTTACAGAAAACAGTATTTGCCAATGTATTTCCATTTTACTATATTCATGTGTTTCCAATCGACCAAAAATAGTTCATAATTATGCACATGATTGTACTTTTAAGAAATATTTGCCTCTAACACCAATGGTCTGAGAGATTAGATGTGTAAAACACATAATATCTGGCACACATACACGGAACTCGCACGCTTTCACATCTTGTTTATAATCTCCTGAGAGAGAGAGAGAGAGAGAGAGAGAGAGAGAGAGAGAGAGAGAGAGAGAGAGAGAGAGAGAGAGAGAGAGAGAGAGAGAGAGAGAGGTTTGTGGATGTTGATACTATATATAACGAGGGAATTTCTGAAAGACGTAGTTAAAGAAAGTGATGTTCCAGTTACGGTCCCTGGGGGAATGTGTCTAGCTTGTGCGTGTGTGCTGTGTGTATTTTTGTCTTTTTGATTGCTTGTTTGTGAGCATGTGTGTGCTTTTAGTGCGTGTGTGTTTTATTTTCCATAAACGACAAAAGGATCAAATTTATATGCTTATTAATTAAGTCTTTCTAGAAGTGTTACACGTTTTACAACTTTTTATATATTTTTTCACTAATTTGTCAAGTCACTCTGTATTCTTATAACATACTATATCGAAATAATATAACTTCAGTAGAAATCCCTTTAAAACTGGAATCTTTTTCAATGACTGTAAGCATTCTTGCCAAATCATTCTTAATCATATTTAGAAATAAAAAGTTAATGTTGAGAAGACATGTATACTAATAAAAAACTAAACAGAACTTCATTATCCAGAATATATAACTTTGGTAATAAAATTTAACATACAAATCTTAACATTAATCCACTAGCTGCTTGACATTTAATAAGTTACTGTAAAAGACAGAGAAAATTGTTGGCTATTGATCATCCCATTAACATTAATGGACTGGTCTATATCTCTCATATTCAGTTCTTAAAATATTACATTTACTCACATATATATAGTTTGTCAGCTTGACGTTACCATACTGGCTCAAAATTACTTTAATGAGAAAGTTAATGAGCCTCCACTTGATTTACTTTATACCTCTGTTAATAATAATAATAATAATAATAATAATAATAATAATAATAATAATAATAATAATAATGAATAATAAGAATAATTATAATAATAATAATAATAATAATAATAATAATAATAATAATAATAATAATAATGATAATAATTATAATAATAATAATAACAACATTATTATTATTATTATTATTATTATTGATTATTATTATTATTATTACCCTTATTATTATTATTATTATTGTCTTTTTAACAATTATAGACGACTTGATAAAAAAAAAATCTAATTATTTGAAGGCTTGGAGGTACTTGAAAGATATTCATTCTAAATATCTCTTACAATGTAATGGTAGCATAAATATTCTTAAAAAAATGCGGTTTACTAAATGTCCAGGAACACTATTTAACGTTTGAACAACAACCTTCAGACACATGTGAAGAGGTATAATGTATAATTAGGTAAAGACTTTCTTTCTTTCCTTATTTATGCTATATATTTTGTCACACGTTCTACAACTTAGAGATTTGGCATCCTTTCCTTTATTGCTGTTTCCTCTGTTCTTCTCATCAAAGTTCGGTATATTTTTAAGATATCGAAAATATATTGCTTTATGTCCTGTTAATAAGATCGTCAATTTTTTCATCATCCATCTGTTTATGATCGCACGAAAATGGATTTTGTACTGCATTGCAAGCTAGGCTAATCTAATTTCTATAATCAAACATATCCAAACATTTATTGGCCTAGCTAAAAGTCAATAATTGTAGAAAAATGCAAAATGGTTCGCTAAATTTAGTTGTATCTAATCCGAGTCACAAAACCTGGTGTTGTAGACTCTGGGACCGACGAAAAACAACCCATTGTGAATATTTCTTCTTGCTCAATATCCCATGTAATAACTTTCATAATTGACATAACAATAATCACGATATTGGTGCCGTTGGATCGTAATTTCTATCTCATGAAAATAAGTTTAGCGTTCATTGTACTCGAAGTTAAGCAGACTAACCTATTCTAAATTAACAACATAACCATGTTATATATGTTGTGTTACGTTAGGTTACGATGAAAGATTAACTGAATTTATAGAGTTGGAATCACACTCCAGCGGCGCCATGAACATTTAAACTTGTCTTATTTGCCAACCATTATTGTACAGGGTATGAACTAGCACCTGAGGGGGAATATTTGTTAACTCTTCAAGTAAAAAATATCGCTCTATTTGTGGACTTATTCAGTAGAACAACAATTGTATATCTCCTTTAAGGAGAAATAAGCAATACACTTTTACACATTTATGTATACTGTTTTATTTACTTATGAGTAATGCTCACTCCCGAGACATTGCCTTGTCATAGAGTCCTTTTTCTCTTATTGGTGAATTTAATTGTTTATTGTTACTTCATTGTTACATTCGCTGACTAAGCTATTCCATTATGTCGTTTTAAGCTCATTAAATGAAATACGAAATATACATTATGCAGAATTCTCAGGTCTTGAATGCCTTAGAAATTTCGATGAGTTTCTTTTTAACTGCGTCTTTGTGATCAAGCAAGACTCTTATTATCAGTGATGTGTGCCTTAATGCTCAAGTTGAACTTTGAATTATTAATGACTTTGTAAACTCTTATCTTGTGGATATTCTAGTGAGACACTTTCATGGCAATGTGAAGTGAAACCATGAAGATGATGCCTGAATAAGCTCTAAGTGTGTTTTATGGCCATGTAAGGGTTGTTCTTATTCTGTCGCAGTGGGGTGGAAAGGGTACGGTTGAATAGCTAGGGATACCTCCTGTGGAACCCTGAAGGGAGGGAAGGTCAGGTAGAGAGAAGGTAAGATCAGTCCCACGAAGGGAGGGCCCAGGTGCAAAGACGATGATTCACTAATATAGCAGGCACAGTGCCAGGGTTTGAGTGAAGAGTAGGGTGGCAGTTTAACGAAAGTGGGTGAAATAAATGAAATGACACGGGAGTATATATATAAATGCGTGAGATGAGTTGGATAAATATATAACCAGATGGCTGCAACTGTCGCTTTTTAAGGCTCCTGTTTGCTTTCTTTTTATTTACCCTGTTTATTTAATCAAGAAGCCTTTGTATATGCAGCAACATGGGAATACATATGCTCGTTCATGGTGCACACATGCATGCATTCTAAAACGATTACGCACGTACAAACAATGCATTTTATAGTCATGTAGCCTCTCTCTCTCTCTCTCTCTCTCTCTCTCTCTCTCTCTCTCTCTCTCTCTCTTTCTCTATCTATCTATCTATCTATCTATCAAGCTATATATAAATATATATATATATATATATATATATATATATATATATATATATATATATATATATATATATATATATATATATATATATATATATATATATATATATAGTATATAGTATATATATATATATATATATATATATATATATATATATATATATATATATATATATATTTATATATATATATATATATATATATATATATATATATATATATATATATATATATATATATATATATATATATCACTCTGTCTATCTATCTATTTATCTCTCAGGTGTGCATGCAGTTATTTTATAAATTAATTTATTTATTTATTTGATGATCACCCTATATAATTTAATAAGCATTATGTGCATGATATACATTTCATCCCTAGATGAAAGTATTTTTCCATCATTAAAGATGTACAGGAACATATGCAAATGTTATCCTGTTGCAACCCTTTGAATTATTATTAACTGTGTTTCTTCCTTCTCAACAGATATGTTCTCTAAGCCAGTGGTTTCATTATCTCTCACATCTGTTTATTTGAACTTTTGAACATTTTAACTTTAATGTGCTGCATTCTATAATATTTCAGACCATAGTAGTATACCCTTATAGCCTAAAACCGTTCTAGAGGTATCAACTAATAATATCTGTTCTCGATATATTTCCATTGCCTTGGTATTAATATCTATTATTATGCATCTACATGTCTTTACGTGTATCCCTTGCATTTCGCAGAGTTACTAGCTTTTTCACCTCTTTTATATGATCTATAGTTATAAAATATGCTTATTATAACGTTGCAAAATACCATGTGAAAAGCACATGGTCCCATTTTCATCGTTTTCGACTTCCACGGAACGTTCAATTTTTCTCACCCTATTCGTATTATATGAAGTCACGAAATATACTTATTATAATAGTACAAATTAACATGTGAAAAGCACATGTTCCTACTTTAAATTGCACCACATTCAACATGTCACTCGAGAAACTTCTCTCACTGCCAAGACGTATACTAAAGTCTTCCATTTACTTGCTTGCATGCAATAGAAAAAAAATGAGTTCAGAAAGGATGAAGTAACAGATTGCATGTTATTCCATGTCGTGAAAACTGTTTTAATATACAGTCGGTGTAGTCTGCAGAGTTCATGCAGTCTTCCCCCCCCCCTCTCATATTCTCTCTCCAATACCAAAATATTCCATTACGTCTCCTTACTCTCTATTGCCACTTCCAATTTTTCTACTGAACACTCCTATTTCGTTACTAATTTTGTGACTGATAACGAGCGTTCAATTTTCCCTCTCCAGCTCTTCATAAAATGATTCAAGCTCATCTTTTGCATGGCTAGAATCAGAGGCATAGATTTATATTACGTTTGCAGTTTTTTCTTCTTACTGTGATTATACGAGATGAAGCAATCTTCTGTTCAATATGCATAATTTGCTTGCCTCTTTATTTAGCAGTAAAGCTACTCGTTCTTTATTTATATTATCATCTCTCCCTATGTAATTACGTGATTTGTTAGTTATATATATGCATGCCTAAATAAAGGAAATATAAAGTAGACTGAAACAGGTAATACTACAAAGGTATTCCCTTTATAGTGCAGAAGATGCCTAAGATAGTAAACAAAGAACTATCAAGATATAAGGGAATGACAGAGAACTATCAAAATATTAAGTGAAAGACTTTTTTTTTCGACATGTTTCCTTTTTTTCTTTCATGAACCTTAGTTTGAGTCGTAAATGACACTGGTGTTGCTAAAGAGATAAATGAAGGTTTAGAAAAAATATGCATATAAAATAATGGTGCAGAGACCAGTGCGAACAAACGAAAGATATTTAGTATTAACGCAAATCAGGAAGAATAACTATGTGATGAGGGTAACGCTCTCTAGAGTAAATGATATATAGATCGCTGCCTGGCATTTTGGACTATTAGGTACTGATCATCTGGAGTTTGTTATCATTTTAAAGAACACCATACCAAATTTAACCGTACAAAGAACTAATGCCTTTGATTTCAAAGGCTAAAAGCAATTTTTTTTTTTAGCAACTAGACAAAGGCTGCCATCAGTGTCTTAGAATGACATTAACAGAGATTGTGAATTACAATGTGATTAATATGTACTTATAATTTACCCAACAAGAATACAGAGATAAGAGCTTAACAAAGAGGACACAGCCTGATATGGATTTAAGATTTAGGCAATACTGCTGGAAGGAAAGGAACCAAGCATGAACTATGCAATTGTATTTCAGAATGAGAAAACCAGAAAAAGAATCCAACAAATGGAAAGAGAGAAAATAAAACCCATCCGTTTAGCAATAGAGTAGAACTCCTGCTCCTAAATCCTTTTAAACTCTAAATGGTGAATAACTTGAAGCTGATAATCCTCTGTTCAGCCAGGCAAGAAAGGTTCTGGCTTAAATTTAGGGAAAACAACACGTTAAGGCATGGACATTACCAACAAAGAGTGAATGAATAAAATATGATATTCATATAAGCAGAATTAGGGCAGTGCGTCACTTTGTATTAATTTGTAAGTATATCAGATTTAATACTGAATCTGCAGTAAAGATGACTTGATAGAGACCTCTAAAGATAATCACAAGCAAAGGACCTGTAGTGGTAGCGTTCTTTGTGGGTGTCCACAACAAGTTGGAAGAGGAGGCCAACCAGTTCGGTAGAGGAGCAGCAATGGAAGCAAATCTGCCAAAAACAACATCTGATCTCATGGGTCACAAGAACTTGAGAGAGGATTTGGTAAACCTAGTAATTACCTCACCTCTCAACGCAACACACACAACAATTTTTTTTTTCTATTCAGTGACATCATTCTCAATATACTTGCCCACAAAACAAACACCAAGACACTCTACAGTACGCTAATTAGCATTACACTTTCCGACAGTTACACAACACAATCACATGCTTCCATCACAACAACAGAAAACAAACTACAGAAATATTCCCTCATCAATTTTTTTATCTTCTGTCATACATCTATTCCCCCACCGTGACAACCATATCATCAGCCATACAAGACACTTCCCTCCAGACCCCAACTCGTAAGAGAATAAAATGCATAGAAAAAATTTCAAAAGGAGAGGCTTTTTCTGAAGCTGCCAATTCTTAATGTCTATCTAACAACAAAAGGGATGATAAGAATCATACCGAATGAGATGTTGTATAGTATTATGAGAGTATAAGAAAATACATCAAACAAGTTCAAAGATATCAGCAAATATAAAGTAATAATATTTGATAAATTTAATCAGAAACGCAACAAAGATGTTGGATCCCAAGTGATTTCCCAACTACTTAGTAACTCGCAATTTGACCATGTTACTTCCTTGGAAAACAAAAGCAGTCAGGGAAGCTTAAAATAAAAATTAAATAGGATTCTCAACCAGAAATTGGAGTAAGTCTCACACAACTCATGTAGAGAAACTATTTGATAGAGATCAGTAGTCATCAATAAAATGGTATTGAAATTTCCTAATATCTTCCTTTATAATGCCTGCCAATCTTCTTCTTTTGGGTTTCATCTGGTGTAGTTCCCTAGTTTCTGTTATTACCTAAAATTCGGGCACCTAAAATATATATATTTTAGCTAATCTGAGATCATTTGCAAAAGGTATTGCTTATTTCAAAGTCAGACCTAATGATATCCTGTTCCATTACTGAATTCGCACATCTAATGACAATACTCTATCCTTATCCTCCAGAGAAATGTTATGCAATTCATCTTAGAAAGTAGGACTTGCAGAGTTTCCTGGCTTGGAGTATATTGGCTATTCACTGTGCTACAAAGGAAATTACCTACAGTGATTGAGACCCTAATCTAAATTATTTTATTTCCAGTGTTTGGTCATATCATACTGAATCAGAAAAAGCATCATGTAAGAGATACTCTCTCATTCCAAGTAGGACAATGAAATATATATATATATATATATATATATATATATATATATATATATATATATATATATATATATATATATATATATATATAAATATACTGTATATATATATATATATATATATATATATATATATATATATATATATATATATAAATATACTATATATATATATATATATATATTATATATATATATATATATATATATATATATATATATATATATATATATATAAATATATATAAGCAGCTCATTACTACTAAACTGTGACATAATAAAAACATAATTTTTGTACTGTAAAATTGGCATAGGGAAGGAAAGAAAGAAAAAAGAAAATAAGGGTGAATGATAGAAAGGAAGAAAAAAGTATATATATATATATATATATATATATATATATATATATATATATATATATATATATATATATATATATATATATATATATATATATATATATATATATATATATACACACACAAATACAAAACTCTCGATTTAACGGCCTTCAGTTCAACGGACAATGGATTTAATGGACAAAATCTAGAGCAGTTGATATATAATTTTTCAGTTGTGGTACCATTGGAAAAAGTCACTGCTTCAAGACAGTGAGAGAGATGAAAAGCACTCTGGACTACCATAAGCTCAGTTTATCACAATAATAATGATAGTACTACTACTACTACTACTACTACTAATAATAATAATAATAATAATAATAATAATAATTATAATATACTTTATTATTATATATATATATATATATATATATATATATATATATATATATATATATATATATATATATATATATATATATACGTACTTTATTATTATTATTATTATTATTATTATCTTTTCGGGAACTCGAGTTTAGAGCAAACAGCTTAGTCCACTAGACCACAGAGGCTGTGTAATAGAGGGAACAGGATCATCCTCTGATAATACCAGATGCAGGGACACCACTGCAAACATTCATCTCCGTTTTATCCAACTCCCCAACCCACCAGTGGCCAGCGGGACCTTTTGACTCTATCCTAAACATCCAAGGCTACCTAGATGAAACAAATGTAATGCAATTACTAATTTTTAAATGCCTCCAAATAATCTCCCTTCCTTGTTGGGAATCAAACCTGCTAACTCTAGTTTAAAGCAACAAAGTTTAATCTTCTAGATCACTGAGGCTGTATAAGAGAGGGAACTAGATCAACTTCTGGTAATACCAGACGGAGGAGGCTACTTTCTGCTTTACCTCCTTCCCAACCCACCAATAACCAGCGAGCAATTTTTATTTTCCTCCTCAATTTCCAAGGCTGGGATGTTGAGGAGGAGAATTAAAAGTGCTTGCTGGCCACTGGTGGGTTGGTAAAATGGATATTAATGATTACAATGGCATCCCTCTGTCTGATATTATTAGAGGATTATCCAGTTCCCTCTCTTATACAGTCTCTGTGATCTAGTGGATTAATCTGTGTTGCTATAAACTAGAGTTCACAGGTTCGATTCCCGACAGGGAAGGGAGATTATTTTAAGACATTTAAAAGTGCGTAACTGCATTACACTTGTTTCATATAGTTAGCCTTGGATGCTTAGGAGAAGAATTAAAAGTGTTCACTGGCCACTGATGGGTTGGAAAGTGGGGTAAAATGGAGATTAATTGTCACATTGGCACCCCTTCATCTGGTATTATCAGAGGATACTCCATTTCCCTCTCTTTTACATGCCTCTATGGTCTAGTAGACTTAGCTGTGTTGCTTTAAATTAGGGTTTGCAGATTCGAATCCCAACAAGAAAGGGACATTATATGAGGACATTTAAAAACGCATAATTGCATTACATTTGTTTCATCTAGCTAGCCTTTGATACTGAGAGGGAGAATCAAAAGTGTTCGCGGGCCAAAGGTGAGGGGAGTAAAATGGAGAATAATGGTCGCAGTGGTGCCCTCACTGTGGTATTATCAGAGGATGATCCATTTCCCTCTCTTATACAGTTGGTCTAGTGAACTAAGCTGTGTTGTTTAAACTAGAGTTTGCAGATTCGATTCCCGACAAGGAAGGGAGTTTATTTGAAGTAATTTGAAAACTCGTAATTGCATTACATTTGCTTCATCTAGCTAGCCTTGGATGTTGAGGAAGAGAATTAAAAGTGTTCACTGGCCAATGGTGGGTTGGGGAGGGGAGTAAAATGGAGATTAATGGTCGCAGTGGTATCCCGTGTGGTATTATCAGAGGATGATACAGTTCCCTTTCTTCTCAGCCTCTGTGGTCTAGTGGACTAAGCTGTGATATTTTAAACTAGAATTCGCAGGTTCGATTTCCGACAAGGAAGGGAGATTATATGAAGACAATTAAAAATGCGTATTTGCATTACATTAGCTTCAATTATTATTATTATTATTATTATTATTATTATTATTATTATTATTATTATTATTATTATTATTATTATTATTATTATTTGTACTATTATTATTGTAATAAACTGGACTGATGTCACCGAAAGTGCTTTTCATATCTCTCTTGAATCAGTGGCTCTCCTTCAATGTTGCTACTGCTGAAAAATACTAAATCTAGATTTTGTCCGTTAAATTCGAAGTCTTTTGAACTGAGTTCCATTAATTCAAGAGTTGAGTATATATATATATATATATATATATATATATATATATATATATATATATATATATATATATATATATATATATATATATATATATATATATATATATATATATCAGTTACACTTTTGTATTCTATATTATTTCTCCACTCATATATTTGTTTTTGATACAGCATAACATAAAAATCATGGGATAAAATTGACATACATTAAAATTAAATTAGCAGCGGAAATAACATAATATTAAGCATAAAAGAAAAAGAAAAAAAAACATACATTTAACAAAGAAAACTCTAAGTAAGCCTCCAACATTTACATTAGCTACAACTTAGTATTAGCAAACACAAAATCACAAAAACACACAGTGAGTAAAACATGCAACTCACCTCCACCACTAAATTACTCAAATTTTGCATTGTAGCTTGTCGTCAACAAAACTGTAGAGGGAAAATCCTAATAACGTGATGAGGTTCATAGAATTTCCTCCTGTTGTCATTAGTAGCAATGTCAGAATGTAGTAATTAAAATTTGCTTGGCCTCTGATGTCATGGATATTATCTCATTTATACAAGCTAAAGTACCCCTCAACACTTTTTATCAGATATTCTGATATTGTCTCATGAGTTTCATTTTTTCAGGAAAATTTAATTTTTTAATTTTCTAAACTAATTACCAATCTCACTATAATAACAAATTAATAAAAAATACGTAGGTAAGCATTTTAGTTGTCTGCTTTTTTCAGTTAATGAAACTTGCCTATATTTTGTCAATATGAAAGCTGAATCAAACGTCTTATGATTACTATTACTTTTTAAACAGATACCAACAAAACCTATGCACTGTATAATGTATTCTTAGGGCTTTCTGGGAAAATTTATATTCATAACGTATTGAATGGTCTTTTCTTAATACTCCATATTTTTTTTATCTATTGTTTAGTGTCACATCTGTCTGTTATCAGTTTTCAGGAACTAAGCAACAAATTAGCAGCTAGTGTCTTCTATACATATGGGATTTAGCAATAAAAAATAAAATCTGTTTTGTGAGCGTCTGCACACATGGACAATTAAAAATAACCTCTGTTTCGTGAGTTTTTATTGTCAGGTCACTGCAACTGGAGCAGTGAGCCCAGAAGTTCGAGACTATGAGCATTAAACAACGGCTAAATGGCTGAACAAACTCTATAAACAAATCACATGGTATATTTCACTAGACAGTGAACACATATTCAAGAGAGCTTTTTCAGTTACTTTTACACAAATGGAAATATCAAACAGAAGAAACTGTCATTAAAAGACAAGAAAAACTATTAAACAAGTTTCAGTTACAAATACGATGTCATCAGAAATGAACAACAAGGCTAATCCTTCATATAAAATATATCTATTTCAGTAGAGACTGACATATAAAAAGAGGGGGACTGGATACTTATTGTAGGTTTCAGGATGTAGAACAGTATGGATGTCATGAAAACTATCTTATAAAAAGTTTCTACTAATCACAATGTCAGAAGTCCATATCATTAACATAAGAACCAAGGTGATTCTTAGCACCAAAATACTAGCAATGAAGGGAAATTGGCTAGAAATCTAATACTGTATTCATAATAAAATCTTATTTGCATATTTACAGCAGAAAGTAGATGAATTAACACATGCATCTTGCCTTAATACATTCACAATGACAAAAAAAAAATTATTTTCATTACAAAAATCTACATACTTCTATATCTCGCTCAGTGATTCTGAAGCTAAAATAATACAACTGGAAAAAAGGCAAGACACTTTACATTTTCCAAAAGAAGAAAATATCTAGGTTATAGTAGTACAATGTCCAGTTTTCCATTACAACAATTGCATCGTCATTATACTTTTCAACATGCATATTTTACACAGCCTAGAAGTTCATTGTGTTTTTGCTAGTAATTAAAAAGAAAATACTTCATACCAACAGAGGTATACGTTAAAAAAAAAGAATAGTAAAAGAATGTTACAAGAGGAGGAAATAAAAATGAAGTTACATCACCGGTACATATGACTATAAAGTGAAAGATATTTCAAGATTAGAGAGAGAGAGTTTTTTTTTTTTTTGAAAGCTATGTAAGGCCAAAAGGCAGTGTTCACAAGGCACTTGAATCAGACAGTAATGGAAGACAAGGGATACTAGCATATGTCATGATTTCTTATATAAAAAAAACCCCTCAGATAATAATATGAATTATAAAAACAAAATATAGCAATAAATAGCTCATAAGCTAATGCTATCAAAGATAAAAGGTTTAGAAGCTCTTCTTGTTATCAAGCAGGTCAAAATCATCACAGAGTTTATTAAAATTTGAGAACACAAAAAGACATACTCCTTTTACTCTGTCATACACTTACTGAAGGCAAATTTGATATAACATAAAGAGAAAGATCAGAATTGACATATATAAATATATATATATATGCGCATGCTGAGCTTACAAATACTGTTGCAAGTGTATCATCAAGGACTCGTATTAAGCCTATGATATTTCTTACTGGTTACCAGGGCAGATATAGTTATTGCATGTGCCTAATTCACTGAACATATTATATCTTCTTTTAGGTGAGCATCCTAGAAAGTAATACAGTCAAGAACTCTCATAATTATGATACCAGATATCAAAAGTCTTCAATATAAACAGTACATTTGAGACTATTCTTGTGCCCTTGAGTTGCTTTACCTGTCAAAATTTGCATACACACATGAATTGATGAAAGCAGTTTTAATTATGTTATTGGGATCAGTATAATGGCAGAATGAAATGTAAATGTAATTTTAGTACATTATTTTCCCCATACATGATTTCACCACCACCACCAAAGGCAAGATCCATAAATAAATAAAAACAAATAAAGGTCAGCAGCAGGAGTGGTACCCCCAGCAGCAGAAGAAGACCCAGCAGCTGCAGTAGCAGAAGAGAAGTAGATGCTACGTTTTCCCAATGTTTAGTTCATCTCACCTGTAACACAGATGGCAGCACTGGTGGTCGCAGCCCCAAGGAGAGTTGACTGTTGTACAAGTGTATACACCATCATCCTCTGAAAATAGAAGATAACACATAATACGTGGATCCATATCTTCATTAGATGCGCACTGTACTACTGTATACCAGATGATTTTCATACCGTAGTAAGTGGCCTTTGAAGCAAATGTTTCGCAATCTTGCTAGAATTTTGATCTCCCTTTTCAATAGCCAAATAACCCGGTATGAAAAATATTCAATTGCATTTAAATGGAAAATTTTTAATAATCACAAAAAAAATCTTCATTTGAATATTTTCTTTGAACACTGAAATATTGATATTTTGAAAAAAATTCACGCAACAAAAATGTCTTTCGCAGTATAGTGACTTAATGTAATGCTTCTGGTTGCATCTGAGAAGCCAACTAGGAAATTTGCGGCCGTGTGTTTGACAATGCCAGCCTCATGTCAATTCAGCCTGTTTCGTGAGTTTGCTTTGATATGTACAAAAGTTGACATTCTATTCTTGTAGAGATAAGTGGAGGCCAATGGAAACAACTTGAAAGGCAACCATGGTGACATTAGGATTTGCGCGAAACATAACACAAAATTGTGTCAATAAATCATTATAAAAGAGGTCATGCTCAGAGAAGTATACTTTACATACCTTTTCACTATACATTAATCACTGATCAGTTAAATTTCTTTTACTGTCTTGCTAAAGAGATAACTGTCAAAATATATGGGTGTTGCATGGCTGTCTTGCCAATGGTTAAATATTTCTATAAAGGCAGAGCTTTCAGGAGTTCGTGAAATATTCTACTTTCAAAAATTCAACCCAATATATATATATATATATATATATATATATATATATATATATATATATATATATATATATATATATATATATATATATATATATGAAGCTAGAGAAAGCCATGTGAGGAGATATTCATCTTAAAAAACTTGAGGCTAGGGGGAGATTATGACTATACTGATGAGGTTTTGTATCTCATGCCACAATAATAGAAAATGCTAGTCACACCAGTCGAGAAATAGTGCTGTGAAACATAAGCAAATATAACGTCAAGTATATAGCGTTCATATGACTTGAGATACAAGTGATGACTATAATGATAATAGAAATTTAAGGTCTACTTGCTTCAGAGAGAAATACAAAATTATATCACATTCAAGGTCAATTTTTATTACATTATTTTGCTTCGTAGCATATTTGCATACAGGACTGTAAATATGTCATAATCCGTTATATCAGGCGTGAAGTCATAAATAAATACAGTTGTCCCACATACTTTACAACAGTTTCAACACTTGCCACGTAAGTTAGAATCACGTTTTAAAAATTCCTTACCTAATTAATGCCAGTGATATATCAAAAATTGATCAAGTCTGGACTTTTCCCTCTAGTTCAAGAATTGGTTAATGTAACTGCGCTCCCTAAAGATATTATTGAAGTGCATCATCCACTGATTATCGTCCAATTACAATAACTCCTATTGTACTTCAAGTATTCGATCGACTGCTAGTAAAGTGCCTCTATAATTATGCAATGTGTGCTGAACTTTTCCCGAATATGCAGTCTGGTTTACGTAAAGGTCTGGGCACGTGTGATGCATTTCAAATAATATCTGCAGAATTGTAAAAAATACTGAACTTAGATCAGGAGTCACTTATGATTGGCCTTGACGTTTGTGCTGCTTCTAATTATCTCAGTCATGAGGCTCTCATTATTAAATTAAGAAACATCAGTGTTGGTAGCTCTTTTTTTATGATTATGACACCAGGACGGGCAAAAATTTTTTTTTTAAATCTGTCCTAATCTGGGCCTGAGCACAGAGAAAACAAGAAGTAAAGAGAAAAAGAGATGGGGAGTATTGTGACTTATCATATGTGAAGGGGTAATAAGAGATGTGTAACGAATAGCCAAGAATATTCGCTGTTGATGTAGGCATAGAAATATAACCGTAACTAAATGAAGACTGAACATCGAACTGACCAGGTTAATAAACAGAACTCGGAGGGTGGTGGTAGATGGACATTTATATTGAATTCAGTAATGTGATCTCAGGTGTCCCTCTGGGTAATGTCCTTGGCCCCTTGATTTTCATCCTGTATACTCAGGGTGTTCCACCATGGAATAAGAGACCGGCTGTTGCCTAAGTCTCTGAATAGAGCTCTTGTTTATATTAGTCCTTTGTGCAAGATGAAAGGCATGAAGCTAAATGCTAATAAAACACAAAATACGCTAATAGACAAGGCCAAAGCTCTTCATCCTCCACAAGCCAAACTCTTTATTGATAATGTTCCCTTAACATTATATAATTCGTTCAAGATTCTTGGTGTAACATTTGCTAGTTCGTTGTATAGTTGCAAAATAAATCTGGTAGCTTGAGGAGGTCTTTTATGATTTACGTGATAAATCTGTTATAATAAAGTGTTTTATTTCATTTATGATTCCTAGTCTGTAGTATAGTCCCCCATTTGGTCT
The DNA here is from genome assembly GCA_037179515.1 of Halocaridina rubra. Lineage (NCBI taxonomy): Eukaryota > Metazoa > Arthropoda > Malacostraca > Decapoda > Atyidae > Halocaridina > Halocaridina rubra. The sequence goes on along the minus strand of JAXCGZ010022670.1, from coordinate 52,854 downwards.
TGTCTGTAGATTCTCATCTAAGATTACTGGGCAGGAACTTGCAAGTAGTAAAATTTCTTATTCCTGAATTAAGCACCGATTTGTGGAATAGACGAGGTGTTAGCTCACTTGGCTTACTATATAAAATTTATCACAATGTTAATTTCTCTATGCTTCAGGATCGACCTGATTTATTTTCTTTTGTTAATATCAACTGGTATTCAATAAGTATTATTTGAGCTTCCACTAAGAAGTTGCAGGAATTGCCAAGTCTTGTTGTTGAGTCAAGGAAGCTTCAGAAGTTTATGCTAGGCATATATTGATATTAAATAAGCAGGGTTTGATGCTGATTTTTTTATTTTATATTAGAATAATTCCAGTATTGCAGTCCTGCATTGTAACATTTTGTATATATCTGTATATATATATATATATATATATATATATATATATATATATATATATATATATATATATATATATATATATATATATATATATAATATATATATATTTTATCTCCTGTTTTTATATGTAAAACATTCCAGCGACTAAGTATGCTACACTTGCCTTCAGAACATTACGCAACTCAGAATTAAACGTTTCATGAGTGTGTAAATGTAAAAATATAATGAGTATCACTAAAATAATAAATGTTCAAGAAATGTAAAATATACCTGTAAATAGATTTACTAAACCTCTAATTGACCATTACATGATTTTGTAGGGAATGTTTCTATGAGTGTGGTTGATATTGTGCTACATGTAAGCTGTACATACTGTATAAAAAATGCGAAAAGATAGTGAAGATAACTTATAAAAAGTATTCAAGAAATTTAAAACATAAAAGATGAACATGCTTACTAAACCTTTATCTGAACATTACAAGATCAGCACTGAAAATATGGCACATTTCATGAAGGCAATGAACTCAATACATATAGCAAAATAAATGCTCCTCAGACATGTATAAGACAAACACTGACTCTCTTGTTGCTGCCACCAGTGTATTGTAGGCATGTGGCTTTTAGGCACTCTTCACACTCATTCGTGCCATGCTGCACTTTGTGCACGCCATATTAGAGTTATGTGTTTTGCATGCTTTCCAGTTAGTCTAAGCCTTTTCTGATTTATTTTTAAATAATATTTTCAAATCCAGTGTGATCAAAACGGCATAAGTGAAATTTATTGAGGAAGCTGGATGACTGTACTCCTCCTATCTAGCATGATTCTTATCATAGTCGTATGAAGATACAGTGTATGAAATGTTAGGTATATTGATATTTCAACATAAATTTATTTAAATGATTAGTTTATGTTAATAATAGTGGCATATTATATATTTATGATATGAACAGACATAGAGGACACAAAAATATTGAAAACTTCTTATACTGTATATGTACTTGATATATGTAATACCTTGCACAAATCAAGATGAATCAACTTTACTTTACCTAGAAAAACCTGAGGGATGATAAGTCTACAAACACCATTTCTGTAGACTATTTGGCAATTAGGTTTGTTCTGAAGGATAATGTCCCCTTTGGACCATGTTACTTGGACGGGTGGGTCGGCTTGTACCACACATTCCAGTCTTACTGCCTCTCCCAAAACGACCGTTTGATCGCGAAGTGGCTGAAATGAAAAAAGTTGGTGGGGGAAAAAATTAACAAACAATTTCTGATTACACACATATTCAGCTAATTAGTTAAAACTTCAACTGTCTTTAAAGGAGAGATTACTGACCTATCATAAATACAAATATATTTTGAACTGTTCTTGCTATGATTTGTTAAAAGATTAATGCCATAGTTTTTTTAGACTGTGGTAAGTGTATAACTAAACATATTGTATAAGTATATTCCCTGGTGGTGGGGAAAGAGAATCTCACTATCAAATAAGTGCCTTGCATGTTGTAAGAGGTAACGACAAGGGACAGGAGAGCCAGTGGTTGGGCAGTCCTCCTTCCAAAAATATATTTTCTTCCCCCAAACCAACTGCTAGGTAAGGTGTGGATATATAGAATATTAAGAACCCTACTCTCTGAATTCTTAAAGTTGGATAGTTCCTTTGAAAAAAAATAGAGTACTGATAACAGACTGTACCAATAGTTACAGTATTTTCTCTGATGAAGGGTTATTGCTCAAATTAAGATGCTAATAATAACATCATTTCAAATCACAACTAAGGAAGGAGCACCTTTGCATGTTTAAGCAGATCAACACATACAGGAATCCACATGCAGTGTAAGATGCTTTCCAATTTTTTTCCTTTGATACAATGGCATTTCATATGTATTTTTTTTTTATTTAAGAAATGGAAAGTCTGCTGATAGTGCAAGTTCGAAGCTTTGTTTAATATATGATATATTGCTAAAGGTGGTGAAGAAATTTTTGTTTAAAAAACAAAAAAACAAAAAAATGCCATAGAAAGAAAGTAGATTTTGCCTGTTGTGTGTTTAAGCTAATGAAAATCTTTGATATCTGTTTATACTTACTAATGGCAAACTTTAAATCAAAGCTAAATATCGAGGGAAATGGTGTATTAAAAAAGATTAATACTGAATTTGTGTTTTTTGGGGCTAGAATAAATTTGTTCATAATTATTTTGAAAAACATCAATATCTGTTATTATTCTCACAAAAATGCCACTCAAATTTTTCCCATATGGTCTGAAGATGGGTAAAGGAGGAATGCCAGGAGGGGGAAATGCTATGAGAAAATTGAAAAATTAAATTATAGAACTCTTGGAGAAGGTTAACAGTTCAGATGTAAAGAGTTTAGATGACAAATGTAAAATGTTGAAAAGAAATGAGGGAAATATTGGAGAATAAAGAAAGTAAAAGTAGTACACACACAAAAATTATATAATTTGGAGAGGAGATACAAATTACAAGAGGAGGAAAAACAGAACTAGAATATAAAATGAAAAAGCATGAAGGAGAAAAGCACGGGAAAATGTAAATTCGAATCAAGAGAAACTTTGGTGAGAGTTTAAATGAGGTCAATGTTAGTGCCTTACTATCTTCTTAAAGAGATGAAATAGCTTTCAATGTCCAAGAAATTAGAATACTGAGCAGTTTAGAAAAGATCCGCAGGAGCTGAATACAAACCAGGATACTATTTAAAAAAAACTTTCTCAGATGTGTTGAACGGTAATATGGCAGTCAAGTTGGCAATTAAAGAGGTGGAACTGAAAAATATAGGTGTATTTGATTACAGGCAGACAGTGAAAGAGGTTATGATTGAAATGCATCCCCTTTGATTAAACAGATACTCGATAAAGTGAATTTAGTGACAATAGCAGGTATGTAATGCTGATGAAGTAGCTGGTAAGGCAGTAGAATTAAAGGATGCATGAGGCTAAGGCAAATAGAGCAGCAACTACAGAGACAAAACTAAATGAAGATATATGCGGTGATACAGTTTTTATAAAGGTTATAAAATAGTAAAAATGGAAAGATTTGAGAGGACTGGCAGAGATATAGCTTTGCTTTCCAAGGAAATGTTCATGTTAAAGAATTAAGTACTACTATGTAAAGTTGTTTCAAGGAATTTATTGTTGTTTGAGTAAATATGGGTTCAATGAGTATTATAACAAATGAAATAAATAACCCACCAAGGAGTCAACAAAGCCTAGAGATGTATGAGGTAACTAATATGGATACCCTAAAAGTAATAAATTAAGATGTAAAGTTTGGACGTGACAAAAAGTGTAGAATATTAATGATTGAGGATCTTAATCACAGCTAAAATAGTTTTGATCCTGACTTTTAAAAGGATTCTTCTCTGGCGAGATTTCCAATTTGTATTCAGAGAATTTTTGCATCAACATGGAATCAAGAGTTGAAGAGCAATTGAGCCGTCAGTAATTGATCAAATATTCATAGATAATTGTGTATTATTATAGAGTCCATCATCAAAGATATTCTACTTGAGAGCAGGGGGACCAAGAGGGAAACAAGGAAGAAGTATTCAAAAGGATATTACGAGAAACTTAATCATTTTATAAGTACTGACTTGGAGGAATCATTTTAGTAAGTACTTTGAAGAGGAGATGTGCAAAATCCTTTGTGATGAGTGTGAGAAGATAGATAACTGTTGTATACCATCTATCCGGTTAAGAATAACAAGATCTAATACATAATGATTCAGTAACGAATGTGAGGCCGCAAGGAAAGGAGAGACATATGTTGGAATAGGTTTAGGAGGAGAAATAGTATAAATGCTTAGTAATATTGAGAAGAGGAGCTAAGGAAAATTCCAAACATCCTCATGGAGCTAAGAGGAGTGATCGAGGTATGTTGGCTATTTATAAATACATGTGCTTGGACTCGACCACCCCCTTACATGGGGAATTGTGGCCGTGGTATATATATGTACTGTACATGCAGTTTTTGTAAAGAAGGCAGGACTACTATAGAGATATGTTTGTCAGTGTCTTGAGGTACACTCCATTAAGAGTTCAAGGCTGCTTATGCATTAACACTCAATTTCCTGGGAACTTTGACTCATATAAACGAGATAGTCAATATATACAAGTATGCCACTCATTATTTTTTCTAATTAAGAAGGAAATTATAAGATGTTTTTTTCATATATTTTATTGCATTATTTTCACTAATTTTTATACAATGCAGTATAGCGTTCATCAAACCTTACATAAATGAGGATATGCAACTGAACACATGGACTGAAGTATTATAAACTGAAAAGAATGCAGAAATGCGTAACTGTTTTATTCATCATATATCATCAAGATGAACAATGATGACAAGTATACCATGTAGTCTGAGGAGCAACATGGCACACAAAATGAATGGCTTTTATCCAAGGAATAAATGGCAAATTTATTAGATAAGTATTGATGGGTACTGCAACAAAACTTTTATATTGCATAAGCTGCCTGAAGAAAATCAGTGTTTGGAATTAGGGAAAAATAAACTATCAATTAATTGTTTTTTCTAATCTTCAATTAATAAATGTATATGTATAAAAAGGAAACAAAAACCATAAGAGAAGGGAAAGTGTGGTATGGTATGAAGGTAATGAAAGAAAGGAACAAAAAACGTCATATGATTTATTGCTGATCTTATTCTTATCCTTATATGATGTTGCGCCAAGGCGGCATGTATTATGAGAATACTATAAAGATGATTCTAATCAACCATCCCAAACCTATTAATATAAGTTTCTTGAGAGTTTTCGGGAATATTGCTGATGTCTCACACTAGAGAAAATGACTTCTTTTCCTACTGCATAAGTTTTGTAAATGAACTTGTACTCATGTTTTTTCATCGTATATGAAGTTGCAGTAAAATAAAATACATTGACGTGCATTCTCGCTCCTTTACTGAGCTTAAATGGAGTTAATCAGTTGTTCTTTACCAATATAATTTAATTGATTGGCTGGCTTTGTTCATTCTGTTCAACCATTAATCATCATTTTAGTATGTCAATGCCATAAACTTTAAATCCTAAATGGTTGAAATTTAAGAAATATATATTTCTTATAATAAAGTATCACTAGAATTCAAAATACAAAGGCAAGGCAGGATCAAATTAAAGAAGATGAGTACATAGTAATGAATTGAGTGTAAGCAATTCCAAAATATTGTATTACTTTTTTAAAAGATGAACTGTAAAATAAATGTCATGGAAAATGAATCACTAATACGGAACGTATACAAGCTTTTGATAAGGAAAGAGATCCACATACATCATGTACAAACTTACTACTTCCTATAAAGATCTAGAAAATGTAGGCATCTGGGTCACAGATATCACTGGTGTAACTTACCGTGATGTATTGAGGCGGTCTCGTTGGCTGTGTTAGAGGACCAGAACGAGGGGTAGATGGCGTGGAAGGGGGTGTGACACTGAGTGGGGGAGATCCAAGAACTGTTGAAGGTGAGGCAAAAAAACAGTTTTAGGGTTAGTTTCAACAAAGCTGGGGAATACAAATCTTGCCGTAGCAGCAATCATGTCTGCAAAGTAACTTTTTATTAAAAAAAAAACACTAAATCCAGGGTGATTGTTAGGAAAAACTTACATATCCTTTACTGATTAAGGCTGTAAAAATAAAATAAGTCGGTACACTGTATATGAAATATTTCAAATATTCAAAATACAGGACAACCAAACACAAAGGTTATGGACGTTAAAATTGATTTTAACAAAGTGCAAAACAAAAAGTTTCCTAAAGGTTTGGTAAATTGAATTGTGTTAGCATGCAACACTGCTGACATTCAACAGCGTTTATTTATAACTTCTGTTTTTAAGAGTTCTACTTCCAGCAGTGGCACTATTAGCTGTACTAGAGAAATTAGTTTTGTTCAATGGAGATATAACACGCATTACACATGAGTCTTTTCATTTGAGCAAATGATGTCTTCAAATGCTGGTTGATCGATTAGTACTGTTTTCTAGAAAACTGTACATCATGCGTTAGCCACTAACAGCTGATTAATATAGGATGAAATGCACACACAGCAAGCTACTGAGAAGTATACAATGACTGGACGTGCAAGGGAGGGCCTAAATAGTACCTCCCAACTCAGTTGTTGAGTAGATGGCATCACTTGGAGCTCCTTCTAGAGGCAAAGACTTGGGCTGAACAGCTGCACCAGGAACTAGAGGCACAAACTTCTTTGGCCCCATGTGAATGCTAGGACTTGCCTCGATGATCTTTGTGGGACTAGGCTGCTCCAACTCACCCTCACTGTCTGAGTAGGGATCACCAGATATTGGACGGAACTGAGCTTGCTTCTTGGGAATAAATTCAGGAATCATCTTGCCCATGTACTGTTGATACTCACGGTCTGTTTCTGAGATGTCTGATTGCAGAGATGGTTGTGGAGAGGCAATGTGCTCAGAGGTTGCAACCTGGCTTGACAGTCCATTTTTTGGAGATTCTTTCTGATCAGGTATAGACGATGAAGATTTACAGGAAACTGTGCTTTTTGAGGAATGACTAGTTGCCTTTGATCTACTCTTGGTACGAGATGCATCAGTCTTCTCATGTATAACAGGGATTGGTATTTGACCATTCATATCTCCATTGATTTCTTTCTTCTTTTCTACCTTCTTGGCTTCTCCTGGGAGAATCACTCCAAATTCATAGCCAAAGTCATATTTGAAGTAAATAAGACCTGTATCCGGATCAATATGCTTTGAGCCTAAAAGATAAAATCATTGTGGCCTTAGGTTCCAAAAACTTCCAGCTGCTTTGCAAGTAAAAGTGAATATATAGATACTACAAAATACTTGTACTTTCAGTTTTCTTGATATAAAAGTAACAAGATTAGAAAAATATGGCCCACATATTAATTACTAGCATAGTAAAGATTATATATATATATATATATATATATATATATATATATATATATATATATATATATATATATATATATATATGTGAAAACATGAATCATTTTTTACCCCGACCGGGACTTGAACCTAGGACTTATGATTACTAAGTCAAGGCGCTACCACTACACCACAGAAGGTTAAAAGGAACCCAACCTTATAGCTTATATCTGTTATACTTAGGAATGAACGCATTCTAAATGAATGCCACTATGTTCATATTACAGATTCCCCAACCTCACTCGTGGCTTCATTTTAGCATTTAATTCGATTCCCAATCTCATTCGGGCCATGAAATAACCAAATAGCACATTACATATGTGAAAACATGAATCATTTTTTACCCCGACCGGGACTCGAACCTAGGACTTATGATTACTAAGTCAAGGCGCTACCACTACACCACAGAAGGTTAAAAGGAACCCAACCTTATAGCTTATATCTGCTATACTTAGGAATGAACGCATTCTAACTGAATGCCACTATGTTCATATTACAGACT
>JAXCGZ010022670.1:0-42500 GCA_037179515.1 Halocaridina rubra | reverse complement strand
AAATAAAGGTAATTTATGGCAACCTTGTGCACAATTATTCTCTTCAGCAGTACGTAAAGCTTAATAAGTATAAAAATAAAAATAATGCTGCCTGATTCCTTTCATGATCACTGATGTAAAATAGTATGGCTTAACTTCCTTATACTAACCAAATTCAGAAACCCTTGACTCGTCCCTGTAAGCCTGAGGCTCCAACAGATCAGGTGAGATAATCTCTTCTTCAGTTACTGGAGGTGCAGTAGTGGAGTCCGGTGAGACAGAGCAGGTTTTTAGCTCTTCTGGTAAAACTGGAGGCTCACCAGCTGGCTCAGCTGGAACTGAACCCTCCCTGGCAGCAAATACCTCAGTTACCAACTGCTCAGCAAACTTTTGAGCCTTGTGACGGAATGTTTGAGTCATGTCTTCAAACTGATGACCCACAACTTCTGTAATGTTTAGTAGTAAATAAATAAATTAATATGTAACAAATTATGCAAGAGGAAGTAAATCAATATGAGCATTAACAAACTTCGGTAATTCAGGATTTTCAGAAAGCAGAATATATACTATAATATAATAAGTTCGTGCTTGAATACAATCAAAATAATGATAGAAAAGCTTACTTTGAGCAGTCTTAGCATATTTCTTATCGATTCCTCCTTTAACTGGAGAGGTAACTTTTCCTTGTCCTTCAGCTTCAGTTTCAGTATCTGTTGTGATTCCCCCTCGTGTTCTACTTGTGACATCATCATCATCTAAATCAAATGGTTTAAACTCAACTTTTGGGAACCTAGGAATAGAATATTCTTCAAGTGATTCCCTTCTCTCTCTTCTTGGTAAGTCTGAAAGTTCCAGAATGGGCCTAGGTGGACCCTCAAAATGTGGTGGCTGATCAAATTTAGATGGAGGGGATGGTTCCTTTCCCATTGATTCACTTCTTTGTCTTCCTGTATCACCTGCTGGGGGTTCAACTCGACGATAGGAATATTCTTCACCTTCACTTTCAGGTGGTACCCACTTGGGGGCAATAGGTGCATCATAATCACTTTCATAGTCACTGCCTCTAAATTCTCCTTTGAGGAACTTTTTAGGCTGAGGAGGTGGAGGGCCTCTAAGTCTTTTTGGTCTAGCAGGATCTGGTTCATAAGGGAATGGTTCCAGTTTTGGAAATGGTTTTCTTGTACTGCTTTCAGTATCTGTTTTATCTAGGTCAGATTCTGAGACAAAGTCATATATATCTGTAATATCAATGTCAATTTCAAATCCTTTCTTTGATTCTATCTTTTTCTTTATCATTTTGATATGAGCATCGTCATCTGCTTCAGGTGCTAGAACTCTTCCCTGAACATATCCTATTTCAGGTTGTGGTCCAGGCTCAGGTAGAGGTGGTGTTGCTTCCCTTGGTTTTCCTGCTTTAGGTTCTATTGGTTTGAAAGCTGGAGCTTTTGGTCTAACTTTAGGGGACTTTGTAGGTAGATGCTCTACCTTTGGGATTATTATTTCTGGAGATTTTTCTTTCTTAATGATTACTGGTTGTTCACCACGATCAATTATTGGTCTCAGAGGTCCACCTAAAGGTAGAGGAGTTTCGAATTTAGAGGGAGGTGTTGGTGTACGTTCCCGTTCTAATGACATCTGCTTCGTTGTTGGTGGTGGGGGCCTTACAGGTGTATACTCAGGATCATCTGCATCACTGTCAACAGGTTTCCATCTTGGTCTGACTCTGCCTTCATAATCACTGTCATAATCACTCTCACGAAATTCGCCTTTGACAAATTTGCTAGGTTTAGGTGGTGGTGGCCCTCTTTCCCTCTTTGGTTTTGGCTTCTCTGGTTCAAAGGGAAAGGGTTCCAAGTCTGGGAATATTTCAACTTCAGCTACCATATATTCAGGCTCTACAGGTGATGGCGGTCGAACTGGAACATCTTCATACTCAGTTACAGTGGTTTTAACTCTTTCTAGCTTCTCTTTTCTCATTCGTAGTTCTTCTTCCATTTTCATTTTAGTGAAAGTCTTTTCTGTTCTCTCAGTTATTTTTGTGTAAGGCTTTTCAACATATGTCTGAATTTTTATTTCAGGGGGAGGTTTTATTTTAGATTTAATATCTACTTTATCTACAACAAATTGTAATTCTTGTACTATTACTCCTTCTTCAGGTGGAGGTCCAGGAGAGGGAAGAGAAGGTGATTCAGGTCTTTCAGGCACATATTCTACTTTCTTTGGCTTTTGCACAGCTGTCCTCTTTGGAGTCTCTACAACTGGAACTATAACTTGGGGAATGACCACTTCAGGACTAGGCTCTTTGTGTAATATTATTTCAGGGGGTTCAATAACTGGCCTCCAAAGTCCTTTTGCTTCTGAAGGAATTTCAAATTCTGTAGGGGGGGTAGGTACCTTCTCTTTAGCCTTTGATGGTAATTTGTCAGTTTTTAATCTCGGTTTTACTTTACTATAGCTTGGATCTTCTGCATCACTGTCAGTGGGCTGCCATTTAGGCTTAATACGTCCTTCATAATCGCTTTCATAATCACTCTCTGTCATTTCACTTTTTTGGAATTTTTTCGGCATTGTTGGGGGCTGCCCCCTATCTCTTTTGGTTCTTTGTGGATATGGAGTATATGGAAAAGGTTCAAGAGCTGGTAAAGGCTTTTGTTCACATTCACCTACTGCACTTGATCTCTGCTCAGCTTTTGTTTTTTGTTGTTTATCAGAAGCTGAGGGAGTCATTCTATTATCTGTAAATTTGATAACACGTGTTGTTTGTTGCATACTGACAAATCTTTTATGATATTGACTAGAATCTGCTATTTTTGTTATTTTTGTTGACTCTACACCAATAGCATTAGTAAAAGGAGACTGAGGCTTAGGAGGAGGTTCAATATAAACTTCTTCTGGTGGAGTTCCCGGTTTCAAATCAGGTGAAGGTGATCTAGGTGGAAACTGTTTTGGCTGTGACTTGAAAGTCTTATGTTCTTTTGGTTGAACTTCTGGAGGTTCTGAAGCAACAATAACTTCAATTTTTTCAGGTAAAACAATTTCTGGTGAAATTTCCCTTTCTGGCTCAGTCTCAGATTCAGGGAAATCAATTTTTGGTCTAGGAGGCCCTTCAAATCTTGGAGGTTTATCAAAAACACTTGGTGGAGTAGGAACTCGTTCCTTAGGCTGTGATGGCTTAGAAGGAGCAGTTGTAGGTTTAACAGAGCTGTATGTTATCTCATCTGCATCACTTTCTGATGGTTGCCATTTAGGTGGGATGCGACCTTCATAGTCACTGTCATAATCGCTCTCCCGAAATTCTCCTCTTATAAATCTGCTAGGCTGCGATGGAGGTTGGCCTCTTGGTTTCCTTGGTTTTTCAGGACTTGATTTGAAAGGGAAAGGTTTCAAGTCAATGTCTTCTCTTCCTTGCTCATGCGTTGTAACTGCATGTTTCACTAAGCCAGTAGATTTTAATGGTGCTACACTTGGAACTTTGGACTCTGTAAGTTTTGGAACTTCTTCTGTTGGTAATTCAATTTTTTCTCTACTGTCATGTTTCTCTATTGCCTCTGAGGATGTCTTAGTCATAAAATGTCTATTTGAATATGCAGTTTCTGTCTTTTTCTTTTCTGTACTTTTCTTAACTGAGTGGATCGGTTGTGAGGGGTGTTCTACCCTGACATCCTTAACAGTTGCCTTTTCTGTGTCTACTTTCTTTTTAGGTATTTTAGGTGACACATCAACACTAGTGCTTTCATAGACTTCAACCTTTTTATCAGACATTACCTCTACATGTGTTTCACTCTTAAATTCAATTTTTTTCTGAGTTCTTGTATCATCAGTTGACACATCACTCTCATCTCTCATTGCATAATATGTGTCCTCAGAATAAGGACCATACGATCCAGGTTGACCTCGGGTATCTCTTCTAAACTCTTCGAATTTTGGCTTCTTCTCCTTCTTCTCTTTTGGCGGAGATGATGCTTTGGAGGGCTTTGTATCTTGATCCCCTACTCGTCTCTCTTCATGAATCTCTTCTGACCTGCTTGAAAACATCTGAAAGAGAAAAAAATTGAGTCCATCCAAATTATGCATGTATAACTATAATCACAAGAACGATGACACAAGTTTTCAAATCTTTAGTAATATAAGTGTCTGTTATGCAATTCCTTGGGTATATTAAAACTAATTTAGTGTCATATGCAAAAAAAGAAAAAATCAAAGCAGACCATATCCAAGACTAGGATGAATTCAGGTAAAAATCATGAGAGCATTCATGAAATGGAACAACATTCACCTAGAATTATTACTTAAAATATTACTTACTAAACAGTACTTACGGAGGTGACACTTGCTTTTGATATGTCACACTGTCTCAAATGAACAATCAGTAGGCATGTGTAAAAAAATAAATTAATTAAAATGAAGCAAAACATAAGCAAAAGTAATGTAGTATCCCAAGATCACTGCAGAGATGCACGCCACAAAGTAAAACTGCACAATTTAGTAAATTAATTATGTTACAGCCAGTTGAGCAAATGACTGATGAGGATCAAGCATTCTCATTTACAGGGAGAAACAAACTTACTTAAAAATCTCTTGAACTTTTGCATCAATTGCAGTTTAGCGGGGAAATGACCATAGTTTTTTAACCTGTCCAGGAAGAAAACTGCATTAGAACAAAATTATGGATTTAAAAGCGCATTGTATGTCCATTATGCAGGATCTGAAGAATTCATGCCCAACTGCATGCAAGCCATAATAAATAGGAGAACAGTTAAAAAGATAGAAAAAAAAGGCTACAGAAATGATGACCCTGGGTTAAACTATTAGTGATTTCGACAGCTAACAGTTGCTACACTATGGCCAAATAACGCTCAGAGGCGCTGGGGGTGAATATATTTACGAACCTGGGATGATTTACTTTCGGTAGACTTGAATGAACTGGTGTACTGCGAGGTTTGCCCTATTGAAGAGGCTGGGGGAGTTGGCATGGGAAAGGATGTAGAAGAAAAAATACCACCGTTTGGAGCCATTCCACCACCAAGTGGAAAAGCAGATCCCATTGGAAATGATGTTGATGATGACGGTATATTACCAAATTCTGTACTTGAAAAACTTTTGTTTTCACTTTTGGAGAAAGAAGCTGACATGAATGATTCACTTTTGGAAAATGATGAACTAGTACTAGAGGACTGGGTTGTTTTTGTATGTTTCCTTGGTAGGGTACCTTCTGTATCAGCCACATAGCCACTCTCTTCTTGTTCAAGAGCTGTTATCTGTGTATTTTCTGTTTTTTTACGGGATTTTGGTGATGCTGGCTTTTTCTTTAAACTTCCAGTTGCTGAACTATCCTCACACCCATCACTGTCTACAGGCACAGGTATATTTTTTGATGTTATAGCTATGTTAGATGGGGAGGCTAGTGTGGCAGCTGTAGGAGCTATAATATGAACTCCTTGTGGTACTGGAGCTGGACCACTGCTTTCAAATTTCTTTCTTATATTCTTAACCCCCTTTTCCCTTACCTCTGTATTTTCTACTATATAACTCTCTAAATTCTGTTCTATTGGTTCATCACTTTTTATGTATGCTTGCTGAATATTTGATGAAAGTTGTGAGGAACTGGTTAATTTAGTACTTACTGAACTTGGTATATTTACAGCTGTGGGAATTGCTTTTGGAATGGTTGCAGGAGCTGCTACTGGAATTTGTGGCTGTACTGGCCTAATTGTTGCACTTTCTGTTGATTTGATTTCTGGTGTAATTTGAGAAGCTACCAATTTCACAGTTTGAATTATGTTTTTACTTTGACTTGTTGCAGATCTGGACATTACTTGCCTCTGTGGATGGATACGGTCATCTGGAAAAAGGGAGGTTGCACGGGAGAGTGTATTATCAAATGGCTGAGGAGGGCCAAGAGCAGATGGAGGTGGTGGAGATGGGTTCCTTGGTTGCCTCGATCTTCCTCGTCTAAGTCGCATATTTAGTGGCTTATATAAAGCCTCACTGTCACTCAGATACAATCTTGAAACAGGGCTTGGTGCTGACTCATAATCACTTTCATATTCACTTTCAGTAAATGAACCAGGAATAAATCTTTTAGGAACCGAAGGAGCCCTTCCTCTTGGTTGTTTTCCTCTGTCAGCTTTCACTTCAAAAGGAAATGGTTCCAAAGGTGGCAATGGTATAATTGTAGATATAACAGTACCTTCTTTTAATGGCGTAGGTGACTTAATAACAGTCTCTTTCTTAGGTTCAATTACAGGCACTTTATGAATTGGAGGATAAACTGCAACATTAGTTTTAGCAGAAGGTGCAGAAGCAAATATTGGTGGGATTGTGAGATCTGGTACATTTGAGGTTTGAGATTTTTCCTGTAAAACAGGGAGTGATGCAGGTTTTGGAACTGATGGTTCAATTTTCACTTGAGTTGTAAGCAATGATTCAGATCTATGCTGAGACATTTGTTGCATTTTTTCTGATTGCGTTTTAGTGGTGGTTTGATATAAGCTTGAACTAATTGCATTGCTCTGAGAAGCAGGCTGAGGCCAAGGCTTTTTCTTTTCCTGTAGTGTTACATTACTGGACCAATATACGGCAGGAGGAGCTTCATGCGGTCTAACAGGTAAGGAGGGGGCTTCTGTTACTGGAGGACGTTCAAGAGATTGTGATCTCACTTTTACGGAAACTAGGGGCTTAGAAGGCTCTTCTTGAAGCTTGGGTGGCCACACAGGCAGCATTTTACCACCTGTTGGTACTTTCTTTGGTACAAATCCTCCTTCTGGTTTCTTCTCTGTTTTCTTTGCAATCCCAAGAGGTGGTGGCTTTTCCTCTGCCACTCTGATGACTTCAGGTGTTACTTTTGGCTGTGTTTTTATTACAGGTTTGGGTTTTGCTAATGATTTTACTACTGGTTCTGCTTTTGATAGGGGTATTGGTTCATCCACAGGCTCTGGTTGTACCTGTGGGATACTTTTAGGTGGTTGAGCTTCTAAAACCAGTGGAACCATATCAAAAGGTGGTGGCGGTGCTGGGGCTGACTTTCCTGGTGTTTGTCCTCGTTTTGGAGTAGGAGCACGGACAGATCTAAAGCCAGGGGTAGGTGAGGTTAGTACAGATTGGGAGACATCAGAATCTTTGCTTGTTATTTGTTCCTTACAAAGCTGAGTAGCCTTTATTTCTTCCACAATACCCGGGTGCCTTTCTATAGATGTTTCTGGTATAGGCTCCTGTACTGGAATGGTTTTAGGGCTTTCCAAGAAAATTTGTTCCCTCTCTGGGGGGACATGCTCTAGAGATATGCAAGCCGGTTCTGGAATTAACACCGGCGATGGCATTGGAACATTATATGGAGATGATGCAGGTATCTTGCATGTAGCCGGTTCTTGAATATATGCTTGAGGTGAATCTGAAATAATTATTGGGGAAGAATCTGGTTGAGATGTATTCATTAAGGGAGTAATAGCCTCATCCACAACTGACACTAGTTCAGGCTGAACAACTGTCATGGATATAGGTTCAACAACTGGTACTGGTTCAGGCTCATCTACTGGCATTGGTTCAGGCTCATCTACTGGCATTGGTTCAGGCTCAGCTACTGGCACAAGTTCAGGCACATCCACTGGCACTGGTTCAGGCTTAACAATTTGCACTGTATCAGGTTTAATGGCTGGAATTACTTCAGGTATGAGAACTGGCTCTGTTTTTGGCTTTTGTTTTTCTTGAGATGATGATACATGTGAAGGAGCAGACTGCCACTCAAAAGTAGGAATAGGCTCAGGTTTAGGTTGTACCCTTGTCTGTGATGTTGCAAATCCTCTATGAACTTCTGAAGTTGACTGGGAGTATTCCTCTGTTATTTTCGACTCCATTTTCTGATAACTTGAAGATGTCATAGTCTTACTCTCAGAGTACGAAGACTTTGAGTATGATTGTTTAGTAAATTCTCCTGTGTCTGATTCAGGAGGAGGCCATACTTTTGCTAGCTTACTTGGAGTTATTAATCCTCTAGTGTCAATGTCTACCATAGGCTTGGGTGAAGATTTTTCTACAACTGGAATATCTTTGGGTTTTTCAGGATTAACTGGCACCTGCATAGCCTGTGGTTTAACTGCTCTAGGAAGGTCATCTTGAGAAGAGGTAACATGTGATATATAATCCTTTAGAGGTACATCTTTTTGCTTGCTTTCAATAGGAACTGCTTTTGGTGGCTCCAAAACTTCTTTCTTTTTTGTTTTTTGAGGGAGTGGCTTTGGTGTCTCTTCCACAGTCTGACCAGTTGAACTGAGGAATTTTTCAACAAGTTTACTCTTCTTTTTTGGTGTAACAGATTTTGGAACTTCTTTCACAGGTTCATCTTCCTTCTTAAGGACATCAGGTCTCATGCCACCTTCAAATAATGGAGGATTTCCAAAAGCATATGGAGGGAGTGGATCTCGACCAACAGACAAAGGGCGTGGTTTGGTTATTATTTTGGGAGGTTCAAATTCTTGTGTAAATGAAACAGGACGTGGCTTAGGTACTTTAAAGCTCTCAGGTTCTTGAGTTGGAATTAATGGCTCAGGTTTATATTCAACAGATGCCTCAAATTTCAAAGGCTGTATATTTAAGCGCTGATCTGTTTCCATGTCACTTTCATATTCGCTGTCTGTAAAGCTTCCTGGAACAAATTTCCTTGGTAAGGGAGGTGGCATACTTCTAGGACGCTCTGTTCTAGGGCGTTCCTTGACAACAAACGGAAAAGGCTCAAGATCTGGAAACCTCTCTGCTTTAAATCCTGCAAATATTTCTTCTTCATTAGTAGGAGTTGCCTGGGATGCTGCATTGTCATGGACTGTTGTAGGTGATTCACGGATTGGAGTAGAAGGTTGCTTTGGACTGGGGAACATTCTAATACCGCCAGGAACTTCATCAGGCGACATAGGAATAATTGTTTCCTCTAATCGTTTTGCAAGCTGGATGACACTCTCCCGTTTCTTTTTAGGCTTCTTTTGCTCTCTTCCTTCATCTCTCTCAGGAGCTCTTGGTGGTTTAATTATTTCTTCTACATTTGTTCGCTCTGGCAAATCAGTCATAGGTGCCATAGGTTGAAATATCTGAGGTTCTTGCCTTAATGGTTCATTCTGAGGCTGTGGTTGCTCCATTGGCTGAGAGAATATCTTTGTTTTGACGTCTGCTGATGTTACAAACGTTGTCTCCATCTGAGTACTCATTGCTGCATATGATGACTGATCTGAGGAATAAGTGGTATACTGAGAATTATTCTCTGAAACCAAAAGAGGTTTTCCTGATGTGCTCTCTTGGAAATCCAATAAATCTGCATCAATTTGGGAATACAATCCTGGCTCAGCTTCAACAATTGAACTACTTGGTTCAAGAGACATGCCAGTGCCTAATACATCCCCTGTTTTCATGCTCTCAGCAAATTCCACCTGTAAACTTTCCTCTGTGGGAGCTTCAATGCTCGATTCTAAAATACTTTGTTCAGTAGCAAGTTCTTCTGAAGAAAAGGGCTTAAGAGATTCCTCTGACTCTACAGAGCTTTCCATTACAGGTGGCTCTTCAACATAAGTGTCATTGTCTTTAGCTTCATAAAGAAAAGGCGGAGATATATCTTCTGTATACGTCACAGGCTCTGGTTGTGAAAAAACACTTTGGTCAGCTTCTACTTGAGAAGGCACTTGACTAATATATGGATCCAGGAAAGTGGCCTCAGGTTTAGTATCTACTGTATCAACAGTTGATGGCTCAACAGGTGAACTCGATATACCACTTGTGTACACTTTTGTTTCAAATGTGGAAAAGGAAGATGTTGACACAGACTTTTTAGATTCAAAGAAAGTAGACTCTGACGATATGGCTTCAGATTTAATTTCTCTTTTTATTTTTGATTCAGTGTCACCTGGTTCTGTAGGTACTACAGGTATAATGTCTTGACTAATCAACTTTACCTCAGAAATAATTTGTGGCGGTTTTGAAGATATACTTAAGGGCTGGGGACTTGGTATTCTTTGTGGCTCAATAGTTGGTACTATTACAGGCTCAGAGATTGGCTTAGCTGGAAACTCTTCACAAGATAATTTTGGTGTCTCCGGAGAAGGAAATATAGAGAGTTCTGGTGTAACCACTTTTGTTGGTTTATGAGGCTCAGGTGTGGGTACTTTTAATGGTTCTGGAGTGGGAACAGTGGGAGGTTCCATAGTCAGTATCTTTGGAGGCTCTGGACTGGGTGTCCGTGCAACTTCAAGTGGATATACTTTTGGTTCTGGAGAGTAGTATATATCACTATCAGATTCTGTAGAGTTTTTGTGCATAATTTCAGGTACAATTTCAGGTATAGGGGATAATATTTTGGAGGGTTCGGTCACATTTATCATAGCTTTCCTGTACTCTTGTTTGACTAGATTTATAAAACTTGACTGTTGTGGACTATCTTCATCCTTTATTTTCTCAGGTTTATATTTTTCAATCTCTGGTTCTGGCTCTGGAGCAAGAACATATTCAGGAGATGACTCTCTCTCAAGTGACAGCTCTAAGGGCTCAGGGGCAAGGAAGTACTCTGGAGACTTGGCTTTAACATCAACAGGTGAAGATTCAGAGATGACCATAGGCTCTGGTACTGGTTTATCATGCTCTTCTGGCAAAATGTAGCCATATTCAGGTTCAGGTTCAGGTTGCAAATGGATGTCAGACTCAGTTCTTTGATGAATTGGCACTGATTTTGGACGAGATTTAGGAAGCGCTTTTGGAGGTCTTGTGTTCACAATATCTGTTTCCCCTGCTGTTGCTGAGAAGGATGAAATAATGGAGGATACATTTTTGGAAGTAATTTCAAGACCTGGGTCACATTTCATCATATATTCGTCCTCTTCTGATGGTAGTGGCGGCCACACGGTTTTTAGCTTTCCAGGGGGGCGTCTTACTTCTTCTTCTTCCTCCTCAGTTGGCTCAGGACTCTGTGGTTGATAGTTAGGGGGCATTGGAAGAGGAAGGGGGACAGGTTTAGGTTGGGGTTTAAGTATTTTTGCAGGGGACGGGGGGGAGGTTGCCTCTACTGTCACTTCTTCTATAGCTCGCTTTACAGTTTTCGTATAACCCTCTTCGATTGTATCGGATATACTCTGTGCAGCAGAAGATGAAAAGGCATAAGATAAAAAGAGCATCCTCCACCTACAGAGTCGTTTAAGATACCAAAAGATATATACAGAAAACCAAGAAGTAAGTGCAAGTTCAGATAAAACTTATACTGAAATTAAAAGCAAATTTAAAGCACCGCTCAGTTTACTTTAGTTATTATGTGCAGCTGAAAAGAAAGTGCTGAGCTTGACATGGACAACTAGAAAAAACAGTTGTAAACCCTAGCCTACAAGTGCAGTTTAAAAAAAAATTTAGACTATTTAAAAGAAATCCCACACTCAGAATAGATCCTGGAGATATATATAGGTAAAACAGGGTTTCTATATAAGCGAAAAATCTAATTTGCTTCCATAATGAAACAAAATATCCAAAGTTGCTAAAGATACAAAAATCAAGGAACTAGACTTGAAGCTGATATGTGTATTGTCAATATAGCAGAGTTAATACTGTAATCAAGTATTAAAATGCTTATTTACAAAATACAAATGAATTTGCAGTCAAAGAATAGTTAATCTCTTATTGAAATAAAGATTTATCATAATGACATTCCACTAATTTGCAAAAATAATTTTAATGCCATTAGCTCAAAAGCAATAACTATGTGTAACATCGTCGCTCAACAAAATACATAATTAGCAAGACTCCAGGATTCATTCCAAAAACTGGTTGTCAGTGACAGTAGTTAAGAGATCAGTGAAGTGAGTATTATTATCCATTACCAGTAGTATACAAATGTTGATATAGTACAAATTTTTGATAAATAATAAGCCATGAATTCAACATGAAGTCAAATCCACGCAGATTGCATATAAGTACTTTTTGGTATTTTCTCTTATATTACAAGTAAGAAGTAGAATACGTATCTTCAGTGCTACATTCACTAGACTAAAATATATATAATGCTATGCTCTGCTAGATGTATTAAATCATAAGTGGGTCTAAGTTACTTAAAGTAATTATGGCTTATTAGGCCCTAATGCTGTCAGGCAAAAGCATATGGGATAGACAAAACGCCAGAATAAGTCGATGTAAGGCTATCTGAACAGGACTAGTTCTCTGAGAGCATGGAGTTCCCTTTCTCTCTTAAGATCTTCCCTATAAAAATATGTAACATATAAGTGGTTAGGGTAAACTGTGACTTTGGACTTAATATCCAGAACAAGTATCTCAGCTAGCAAAAAGATAAAAACTAGAAATTAATTACTAAAAGAAATAAGTTTTGGAAACTCAAGAATAGCTTTGGGGATTAGTTTGCTGGACATATTTTTCTGTCAAGTTGTGCTTCATGAAAACATTTAAAAAATGAGTCTTCAGTAAAACAGGTATTTTGAAAATCATTATTCATGATGAAGGCTGGAGAAAAGGGAATCATTATATCATGAAACCTACAAAATACTATCCCGATGAAAAAAAGCATAATGACTCCATTAAGGTTTTAAAAAAAATTATCGAGAAAAGGGGGTATCCTTCTGTCAGTTTCTTCTATTCTGATTAAATCAATTATATGGGAATACAAAACGATAAAAACTACGGAAAGTTGAAACAAGATATAAAGAAGTGGAACCTCTGCATGAAATGTCCCCCTGAAAAATGCAAAAAGTGGATGTACTTTTGAAAAGCATGTGGATACTAAATATACTAATAAAAATCACCCAGTAATTGTATCCAACTGAAAAGATATATGGGCAAAAGTAAAAAAAAAAATAATATACATAAGCAAAGAATAGCTGTTTGAAAGAAAAAGGGAACTCATATTCTTGATATAAAAGTATATGTGCAAAACCTGCCATACTAACCTAGAACTTAGAACATTGATATTACTTTCTACCTAATGATATTACCTAATAGCAGTGGTCTTTTTAGCTAATTTAATCTTGGGATAAATATTATATATTCTGTATTACATAACTTCTTAGAGAATCCAGGTAGACCAACGGACGAAAAATATTCTACTCCTTACCATTAGTAGGGAGAAACTACCAAGAATGTACACAATATATCTTTCTTTAAGATTAGCATTTATTTTAAGACATATTTACAACTGCTCATGTTGTATTCAGGCAGTAACATATAAGAAAAATCTTCTTATTGCAGTATTCAAGCATTGTTATATGTATATCCTACCTTAGTCTCATCAAGTGTATCCGTAAATATGATTGTGTGACTTTCAGAAGGCGGTTGCATCACAGGCTGCGTTACCCTTACATCAGCCAGCGATTCGGCTCGACCAGCAGGATTTGATGCAACGGCACTGTAGCGACCAGAATCACTTAATGCAACTGTAGAAAAAAATTGCATTCATGAAATGCAGGTTGCTATATAATGCAAGACTGTATATACTCCAAGGTTTTTAATCAAGAATTACAACAAATTTCAGGGAAATAAAATATCTATTATGAGAGGCTGAAATTTAGGAACTCGGATTAAATCGCAATTAATGACTTATTTTGTGGGTATCAAGGAAAACTATTAAAAACAGAATGGAAGGGTAGAAAGAATAATCCACTTTTTGGTCGTCAAAGAGTCAACAGCTCCTGACCCATATACCTGCACAATGCATAACGTATAAAGTTTTAATTTCCATCCATCTCATTGTAGATCTTCCTCTTAGCCTAACTCCAATAGCTTCTGCACTCCAAACTCTTCGCAATTAGTTTATCACTCATCCTTTCCATGCGTCCATATCAATTCAATACTCACTTGGATCAAAAATGAAATACCACTTTTATTCTAATAATTAACCGGCAGTAACCCGAACTTATCTTTAATCTTAAACCTTAAATATTGCACATGAAAAACTATAGAAATAAAGTGAACCAATGCACAGCTATATCAAAGGAATTTAAAAAGTATGAAAGAAGAAAGGTTAAAAATAAGAAAGAAAAAATAGTAAATTGAAATCTCTTTATATCTACAGACAGATGCAATTCCAAAACAGTAAAGAGTATTCATTTGAGCTTATATATATATATATATATATATATATATATATATATATATATATATATATATATATATATATATATATATATATATATATATATATATATATATATATATATATATATATATATATATATATATATATATATATATATATATAATTTAAAGAAATTATAATAAATTCCTTTTTCATGCACTTTTTTCGCAGTACCTTTTTAGAAGTTTTTATTTTTTTTTTATTTTTTACTCATCCTTTAATATATTGATGCTACTTTAATAGCAGCAACTGGGTATGCCCGTATAGCTATTTTTCTTTATCTCAAATAGGTGTTAATGAAAATACACCTCTCTCTCTCTCTCTCTCTCTCTCTCTCTCTCTCTCTCTCTCTCTCTCTCTCTCTCTCTATATATATATATATATATATATATATATATATATATATATATATATATATATATATATATATATATATATATATATATAATTCTATTTCACGGGAAGCACGTGAATATTCTGAATGTGTAATTGGCTACGGAAGAAAATTGGGAGATATTTTTTTTATCCGTATCGTTTTCAAATTTATTACATATTTTCAGAGGAAGCTAAGTTGTACAAATGAATGAGGATATATATATATATATATATATATATATATATATATATATATATATATATATATATATATATATATATATATATATATATATATATATACAGAACTAGGAGAAAAAAGGGAATTAGCAATCCATTATCGGAAGTTGAGTATAAAAGCAGCACCGACATATTTTCTATTAGTTTATTGGAGTGTAAATACCAAGTAAATAAGGTATGGTCAATGATAGAAGGAAATGGTGTCACATTACTTTGCTGAGAATAATGTTTACAATGGAAAAGACATGCTAAATTTAATACTAATAATAATAATAATAATAATAATAATAATAATAATAATAATAATAATAATAATAATAGTAGTAATAATTAAGAATAATAATAATAACACTAGTAATAATAATAATAAAAAATTTAATAATAAATATAATAACTATATAAGTAATACTAACCAAAAAATAAAATTAGCAACAGTACAAAAAACAATAAGAAAAAATACTGATATAAACAGTAATCAAGAAAAATCTGAAAAACAAAACGATAATATTAGAAATACTGACAATAAATATTATATATATATATATATATATATATATATATATATATATATATATATATATATATATATATATATTAATTATGAAATGACAAAAAATAAAAGAGAAATAATAGTAAAAGAAAGGAAATGCTCAATAACAATTGTCGTATGACTTCCGTCATGCTGAAGCCAGTCCGTCATGCTGAAGCCAGAATCTGAAACTTGTAACAAATCTTGAGGGGTAACGGTTGGTCGAGGGCACAGATATTTTATTACAATGTTTGTAGAAAGTGTCAAGGAGATATATGACCGGAACCTGGAGAAGGGCAGGAAAGGCCAGGAAGTTAGCCATTTCCTAAACCACAAGAAACATAAACATGTGGCCCGTACATAAGTACATGCCCTGGAGAGATGCCCAATAGCTCCTCCCCGGAAGTAGGCGGGATTCCACTTTGAACCTGGCGTTGATTGGCAGGACTAGATGTCACTTGATTTCATTGGCAGAATTGGATGTCAAGCCACGCCCTGCCCCTGGGGGTATTTCAAGAGCCACCCAGGGCAGAGACAGTTAGTTAGAACTTTGCCAGGGGCACGAATAGATCATAGATTGTGATAGTCATAGGGTGGGGGCATTGAGGTGTCGAAGTTGTGTTGTACTCTAGAATAAATATAAGCAAAGGAATTACTGCTTGTCCATTCTTACCTTGCAACCGTCAGGTACTAATAATTATAACATAGTAATTTAACATTACGTCAGTGGTGACAAACGGTGAGATAACCCAGTCATCTTACAAAGTGTGAATTCAAATGGAAGTCCAAAATTCATACGACAACTTGGTGGCAGCGCAGTACGGATCATCACGCCTGGAAAACATACAAAGAGACTCTCATATCAGAAGAAACCAGTGCAAAGAAAAGAAAATAAGAATGGCAAAAGCAGAAATCCAACATCTCCCAATTCAAGAAATGAGTGACGAGGCCAAACACCGGAGAATTCTCGAACTGGAGGAGCACGTGTGGCGCCTACAAACTCCTGCCGACGCCGCTCCGTCGAGAAGGAACTTGGTCGACGCCGACAGAGAAACCGACGCCTCAAACATCGACGAACAGCCTGCCGCTCCGAGCCCCGTGGTGACACAGGGAACGCAGCAGGCCATGCCCCCACCCCGTGCCCTGGTTGTAAAGACGCCTCGAGTCAAAAATTCACTTTTATACCTCGACGGCGCAAATGTAAAAGACCGGGAATGTCCGTCCATAATTCCCGCGACCGACTTCCTGAAATACTTGGGTCTGCGGATGAGAAGTGACGAGTGCTCAAATAGAGAATATTATAAAGCTTTGAAGGAACTATTCCTAAGATATTTCTTAGTAAGCCGAAGTGTGACCGGAGCATTGAGTGAAAATGCCCATTACAAGAAGTATAAGTTGCCGGATCCGACCAAGAAGACGGCGATTCGTCGATTTTACTCGAAGAGAAGAAGGAGAACCCCCTCCTTCCTTGCCTTCTGCCATGAAGTTCTTCAGGACCACCTCCTTAAAATAGCTAAGTACTTGTGATCTGTATCCAGTGAGTAATGGGACAATTAGTAAAAGAAATTGAGGTCGGTGGACGCCGCCATTTTATCTTGTAGTTATGCTTTGACTCAGCCAACCCGCCTATGATGGGTGTGGCGCCTAATAAGTTGATAAAAGTAGAATTTCTGTACCCATTACTAACATGGATAATTTGTACTAATAGCTATAAGCAGTAATAAACTCCGTTTTTGTTATAATTTGAGTAATATAAAGAATTTGCGTTGGAAGTGTGTTCCATTTATTTGTATTAATGCCTAGATTGAATTTTAAGAACGCGAATGTATCGATTTTTAATTGACAAATTTAACGCACGTGAAATCACTATTACAGTATAGTAATTTCTTAAGTGTAAGAATTATAGTGAGTAATATACTTGAATCTGCTTTTAAGGTTTTACTTAGAACACGTGTGATTTTCGAGAAAGGAATGTGGAAGTGACCATTCGATCTCCCAACCTCGTTATTATAAATCTGTAGTAATTGTACTGATCCTTGATATTTTAAAGTACGTGTAAAATCATTTTTATATAAATTTCTTAAAGCGTAAGAAATAGAGTGTTAAGATTGCGCCTGTTTTTAAGTTTTTTCTTTTTTTTTTGTTTGTTTTTTATCCGCGGGAGTAATGTTTTAGCGAAAGAAAGACATAAACGACAGATCGTTCTTTTTGTGTTATGATGATGGGGAATTAATATTACGATACGTGTGTGGCATGTTTTTTTGAAGAATAAGAAATTTCGTGATATTAGTTAGAGATGAGTTTTTTGATTTCACGCTATGCAGGTGAAAGTAAGAGTAAATTAGAGGAATTTGTGCTGTCCTAGAATAGGGAAGGTTTTTCAGTGTCACCCAAACGTAGCTTCAAGGGAGTAGAATGTTTGTTTGTTCGTTAGAATGGGACTTAGGACTAGTGAGGCAGTCTGTGACCGTCCGGCCCAACCGAGATTTCACCCTTACTCTTCTTACAACCAACGTTGTAAATTAAAGGGAATTTTACAGAAAGGGGACGATTGTTTTGTAAGTGATGCAGCGAGTGAGGCAGAGAATGAGTATGAATGACTGGGGGTATAATGGGGGGGTTGCCCTAGGGGGTGAAATCGCGGAAAGCACCGTTAGGAAGCATGATTGGGGAGTCTGCGAGGATCGTTCCCCTGCTCCGCCAGGTCCTTCTGCATGCCATATCAGAGTGTATTTATGGGAGGTGATGCGCTGTTGCAATATCTAGTGACGGATATGGATGAGAAAGTAATTCTCCACCTGCCCAGATATGGTTGAAATGCCAAGTTTGTTTTATTTTTGTTTTGTCCCCTACTCCGCCATTGAGATTATTATTCGATTTCCGAGAGATTCCAAGATAGATGTTACGTGATAAAGGACGTGAATCTATGAATGATTCTTTATTTTCTTTGCTAGCTGCAGTATATACATTATTTGTCTGAAGAGATATGTTAGATTGATAAAATAAAACTTTGCGAGTTTTAGCCATGATAATGTTTTATCAAAATTATTTCAGCTTGGTCATAAAGAAAGAGTGAGAGCTGACAATAAACGGAAGACTCTATCGATAGTCATTGCTAACGTTTGTTCACGTTCATTTGGTTATTTATTTTATTATTAGAGATACTCTGCGACAATTTTTTATTTTCAGTACAAGTAAAAGACAGAGGCCCATCTCAGCTGACTTGTGAGTGGAAACCGCAACGTATTTCACGGTCGCCCAGCCTCTCTCTCTCTCTCTCTCTCTCTCCCTCCCCCCACCTTTCACTCGACTCTGAGCCTGACAGAGGCTCCGTTCAATGCTAAAAGAACGTTGCTGTCTTTGATTTTTTTGCGTGTTTTTTTCCAGCGAAGCTAGGCGATAATTGTGCCTACATTTTATTGCAGTCAATAGATTGTTGCATGCTGTTATTGCATAAATACTGATAAGACATCGGTAGTACCGCCATTTGCATAAATGTTTGTGCCACATGTCGCAACTGTTTAGAGAATAGATAGAACTCCCATTGACAAATTGTGGAGCCAGCGAGTTGCCACTTATGCTCTATATATATACATTGATTATGACAGCAGGAATTTAAATATTAAAAGAGACTGTGTTAGAATGAGCATTGCCATGAAGTATAAGTATAGAACTCTGTTCTTACTTCTGAATGCCAGTCTCCATTGTATATATATTGATATTTCTGATTTAGTACATTTATTTTTATTGTTTATTATTCTTATTTTTTGATCATGATTATTAGTAATGTTATTATGTTGACTGATATTGTTGCTATCTCTCAATGGCCTGTTGCTAATTATTATTTTTGAAATGAAATCAGCAGTAACTTGATGATTTGTATTTTTTATCTGAATTCATACTTGATGTTACTGTAGCCACCGCTAATAAGAATGTTTCTTTAGTGGCTTTTCTCAGCATTTAATGATTGTTCTTTTTGACATTTATAGTAGAGTAATGCTATGTAGCAGTTGCTAAGTCCTAAGTATCTTGGAATAATAATCTAGTTGTGTAGACACATACCTTCCATTACCACCCTATTCCTAGGCAGCCCCGACCTGCAAGTTCTAAAAGTCTTTAGATTTTGTCCGCTCAGACAAGTCCCTAGTGCCCATTGAATAGAGATTGCAATCACTTGCAGTTGCAGGGGAGGCAAAGTATAGCCTCGATTACCAACGTATGGCCATTGTTGGTACCCTGAAGTCATAGGGAACCTTTCTTACAACTGTAGTAGTGACAGAGGTTCAAATTTTCATCCCGAGATCTGCTTCGAAGGTACGTGTGGATGGCCGTACGGAAGAGAATCGCTGTGACGTTGCAGGTCTCCTGCGTGGTGGTCTTAGTCAAGATCGGCCGAGGGCGGGACGAGGAAGCCGGGCTGGAAGGATTAGCGGATGGTACCAGTCCTTGTCCTTTTTGTCTTGCCTATCCGAGTAACGGAGATATGGCAACAAACCTGGGCCTGCAGCAAGGACAGCGAGGGAGTGAAAAAAATAGAATCCCCGAGGGAAACCGTGGAATCGCACCTAGCAAGAATTCATGAGCAAGGGACAGAGAAAACGAAAGTCGTCCTAGACAGAGAAATTAAAAGTCGTCCTAGACAGAGAAATTAAAAGTCGTCCTAGACAGAGAAATTAAAAGTCGTCCTGGACAGAGAAATTAAAAGTCGTCCTGGACAGAGAAATTAAAAGTCGTCCTAGACAGAGAAATTAAAAGTCGTCCTAGACAGAGAAATTAAAAGTCGTCCTAGACAGAGAAATTAAAAGTCGTCCTAGACAGAGAAAACGAAAGTCGTCCTAGACAGAGAAATTAAAAGTCGTCCTAAGACAGGGAGAACAGTCCTAAAAAAATAAAAGTTTTAAACTACTTTAAAAAACCAGGTAATCTTGATGAAATCCCAGAAACAAGGAGATCCCCATACATGTCATAACTGTAGTGAAAAGAGAGGAAAAGAAACACAGAAATATTTTAAAATATTTTAATAATACCTTTAGAAGCCACGTAAACGAGAAAGAAAAATAATCCCTATACATGTCCAAACTTTAGTGAAGAGAGAAAGAAGGGTATTTAAAAAATCCCTTATTAGTTAATTAAAATTACCCCCGTATTAGAACTGAAAAAATGGGAAAGAAAATGTCCCCACCGTCTTTGGTGCTAAAAAGACAAGATATTTTTATTTTTATGTTTATTTTTTTTGTTTTGCTAGCTTTAAGATAATTTTAAGCGAAAACTCAGAGTCTCCCTTAGATATAGTGTTGAATAAGTGCCATTGATAAATTGTATGATTTGAACTAAGATTAATAAGTTGTTTTCTGCTTAAATAATATTAGTGTTTTGTTTTAGCATTATTATTATTTGAATTATGATTTAATCTTTAGGTTCATTAAGTTTTTATATTAAGTGGTCTCTGAATAGTAATTGCATATAGAGACAGTAAATGTTTTGACTTTACACACAGTAAAACATGTTTTGTTTCAGGAGTAGTTTTTAAGGCTTAATTTTAAGACAAATCAATGCCCCTAATAATGATAGGAATAGAATTTATTAAGATAAGGTCTCTTATAGAAATTACTGTTGATGTTATGGTCTATTGCATTTTACATGTTTATACATGCTAATACTCTACTTAATTGTTTGCTAATGTTCTAAATGAGTCATAATTCTACTGTAATTAACTCAATTTTGTCTTTTAAAGAAACGAGAGAAGTAGATGAATTAATGTTTTGATTTAAACTGACTTTTGATCTTAATTAATGTTTGATATTAGTTACACACTGAAATTATACTATATATATATATATTATGTTTGTATAATTTGTTTAGGGTTCATAGAAATAGGATTTCTTAGATGATAGCTTAAATAATTCGGCCCCATTTCTATTGTAAACTAATGTTAGCTAGGATATGTCCAAGAGCTCCCGGAAAATTAGCCCATGCTTCGACTGAAATAAGAGATATTTCAGTTTTGGTTGGGAGGGATGTCGTATGACTTCCGTCATGCTGAAGCCAGTCCGTCATGCTGAAGCCAGAATCTGAAACTTGTAACAAATCTTGAGGGGTAACGGTTGGTCGAGGGCACAGATATTTTATTACAATGTTTGTAGAAAGTGTCAAGGAGATATATGACCGGAACCTGGAGAAGGGCAGGAAAGGCCAGGAAGTTAGCCATTTCCTAAACCACAAGAAACATAAACATGTGGCCCGTACGTAAGTACATGCCCTGGAGAGATGCCCAATAGCTCCTCCCCGGAAGTAGGCGGGATTCCACTTTGAACCTGGCGTTGATTGGCAGGACTAGATGTCACTTGATTTCATTGGCAGAATTGGATGTCAAGCCACGCCCTGCCCCTGGGGGTATTTCAAGAGCCACCCAGGGCAGAGACAGTTAGTTAGAACTTTGCCAGGGGCACGAATAGATCATAGATTGTGATAGTCATAGGGTGGGGGCATTGAGGTGTCGAAGTTGTGTTGTACTCTAGAATAAATATAAGCAAAGGAATTACTGCTTGTCCATTCTTATCTTGTAACCGTCAGGTACTAATAATTATAACATAGTAATTTAACATTACGTCAGTGGTGACAAACGGTGAGATAACCCAGTCATCTTACAAAGTGTGAATTCAAATGGAAGTCCAAAATTCATACGACACAATTAAAAAAGAATATCAATTATAGATACAAAGAAATTAATAAGAAATGAAGAACTTATGTTATTTCCAAAATTACATTTTTCAAACTTGAATAAAGCATACTTGTGGGATCAATTACAAATAAATATAACTTAAGTTAGTATTTTGTTGCTCGGTCAAGTTAATTATTGCAGAGTTCAAGATGGTTCTAGTAATAATATCATTGCTTCTTACTAATATAGGGGAATTATTCCAGTCAATATGGTGATTGCAATCAGCATAATGCTTGAACAGAATAAAAGTGAACATAGTATAGATCTATCCTATGTGCATTTTTATTCTCGTCATGATCTCAAAATAGAGAAATCTATCTTTTCTTCAATGTTTCTCCGTGCTCTCCATATTGTAAGCCCAGAATATCTAAATGCTGAGATTGATAAAATCTTTGATATTGGAAAAAAGTCCTTATTATCCCAACTGGTTCTTAAATACCTGCTTCAGTGCTACAAAACGCACATTTCACAGATCTCCCCTCCCTGACACTAATGTGGTTTCGAATTTTAATAATACCCTTGTTATTGCCTTTTGCGGGGATGTAATAGCTTAATGAAGATTTTGAGAACATTAAATGTCCATTTAGTTTTCATATATGAAAATACCTTTTGCAATATGTTGATTAAAATAGTCCTGTTTCCACTTCTACTATTATTTATAAGATTCTTTGTAAAGATTGTAATACGTATTATGTTGGTCAGACTATAAAATCGTTAGATTTTCGTGTCAGTCCACATAAATATAACATTCGAAATTGTCAGTCTTCCAGTGCTTTGTTCAAGCATTATGCTGATTGCAATCACAATATTGACTGGAACAATACCTCTATCTTAGTAAGAAGTAATGATATTATTACTAGAAACATCTTGGAATCTGCAACAATTAACTTAACCGAGAAACAAAATATTAACTTAAGTCATGGTTTATTTGTAATTAATCCCATATTATCAAGTATGCTTTATTCAAGTTTCAAAAATGTAATTTTGAAAATAACATATGTTCTTCATTTTTATTAATTTCTTTATATCCATAATTGATATTCTTAAAATAAAATTATTAAGTATTTCCTTTCTTTTACTATTACTATTATTTCACCTTAATATTTTGTCATTTCATAATTAATATATTTATAATAATATTGTAGTTAGTATTTCTAATATAATCGTTTTGTTTTTTTCTGATTTTTCTTCATTACTGCTTGCATCACTTTTTTTTTTATTGTTGTACTGCTGTTAATTTCACTTTTTTTTAGTATTACTTATATAGTTATCATATTTATTATTATTATTATTATTATTATTATTATTATTATTATTATTATTATTATTATTATTATTATTATTATTATTATTATTATTACTAGTGGTATTATTATTAATTATTATTATTATTATTATTATTATTATTATTATTATTATTATTATTATTATTATTATTAAGCATGTCTGTTAAAGTTATCAAGTTAATAGCTTTATTTATTATTTTCTTTTATATTTGGTTATATTGAAGGATTATATTGGATTAAAAAAAAAACACTGTTCTCAGCAAAGTAATGTGACACCATTTCCTCCTACCATTGACCGTACCTTATTTACTTGGAATTTACACAACAATAAACTAATATAACATATGTTGGTACTGCTTTTATACTGAACTTCCGATGATGGGTTGCTAATTCCCTTTTTTCTCCTGGTTTCTGTATATATATATATATATATATATATATATATATATATATATATATATATATATATATATATATATATATATATATATATATATATATATATATATATATATATATATATATATATATATATATCACCTCATTCGTTTGCACACCTCAGATTTCTCTGAAATTAAGTAATAAACTTGAAAGCGCTAAGGATCCAAAAATTTCTTTCAATTTCCTTCTGTAGCCATATATATATATATATATATATATATATATATATATATATATATATATATATATATATATATATATATATATATATATATATGGCTCCTAAGAAAGTGAAATGCATTAGTGAAAGTGGCGTTAAAAGGCCTAAATGTATAACAGTGGCAATGAAGAAAGAAATACTTTCTAAGCATGAAAAAAGTGTTCGTGCTTCTAATCTCACCACGCAGTATAACATGGCGAAATCGGCAATCTGTACTATTTTAGAAAATAAAGAGATCTTAAAGGCAACTGACGTGGCTAAAGGGGTGACTATATTAACGAAACATAGGTCACAATTGATAGAAGAGGTAGAAAAGTTACTATTGATTTGGATAAATGAAAAACAGCTGGCTGGACATAGCGTTGGTGAGGCAATAATATACACTAAGGCACACCATGATTAAGTAGCGAACAGTCCGATTTCTAGTGGCGCTGCTACTGACGAATTTAAAGTAAGTAGAGGCTTGTTTGAAAAATTTCGTCGAAGAACTGGGATTTATAGTGTTGTTATGTCGTACAGTTGTATATCTCAACAGGAATCGTAATGTACGTTCCACCAGTGTCGTGTTAGATCGGCAACTATAGAGGTATAGCATGCGAGTTGATAATAGATATGCAAAGGTTACTTAAGATTTAGTTTATTTAGTTATACACTTATTCTACACCTCAATGCTCCCCATCCCCTTAAGGTAAATGTTGTTAATGCCCAAAATACTCTGCTGATCTCTCACTGCTTCTGACTCTTTTTGCATCACAAA
The DNA here is from genome assembly GCA_037179515.1 of Halocaridina rubra. Classification (NCBI taxonomy): domain Eukaryota; kingdom Metazoa; phylum Arthropoda; class Malacostraca; order Decapoda; family Atyidae; genus Halocaridina; species Halocaridina rubra. The sequence continues at coordinate 17,854 of JAXCGZ010022670.1, read as the reverse complement.
GATGGCAGGGCGTGGCATGCTTGGGCACGCCTCCACCAATAGGCTTCCAGAGAAAGAGCTACAACCACTTACCTATAGTGTTAGGGGCATGGCTAAAGGAATGCCAGTTGGATACAAGGAGTGCCTATATGTGTATTTTCAAGTGCACATGTATGCATTGGTGGAGGCTTGCTTTCGGCTCTCGTGAGAACAACACAGAAATGTGTGACATTTCTGACCTCCATCGATAAGGGACGCAGAGGTATGAGAGGACTACAGGTTGAACCATAGATCTTTGTCATCTCTCTGTAAACGCACACTCTACCCAGAAAACCACACTAGAAATATCAAGTCACACCACTTGAGCACCCATGACATTACATGGGTATGGTCATGTTACACTTCTTGGGTAAAATTACTTTACGACAGTTAGGCATGGAGAGATGGCTAGTACGGACCAAAAGGCAGCGGATGCCTATGTGCTAGTATTCACTAAATTTATCGAAAGTGATGGTTATGCTTTGCAGCAAGATTTTAACTGTGATGATACAGGACTATTTTGAAAGAAAATGTCTAAAAGGACCTATATAACCCAAGAGGAGAAGGCAGTGCCTGGCCACAAACCAGTGAAGGACAGGCTTATACTTTTATTGGGTGCTAATGCTAGTGGGGACTGCAAGATTAAGCCTCTTTTAGTCTACCACTCTGAGTATCCATGCGTTTTTCAGAGCAATAACAGGTTGAAGGCTAGCCTTCCGGTAATGTGGAGGTCGAATCCAAAGGCTTGGGTCGCGCGGAATTTATTCATAGAGTGGTTGATAGAAGTGCTTGCGCCAACTGAGAAGAAATATCTTGAGGAGAGAGGTTTGCCCCTTAAGTGTCTTCTCATAATGGACAATGCTCCTGCTCTTCCTCCTGGTTTGGAAGAAGACCTTGCTATAGAACACGACTTCATAAAAGCCATATTTCTGCCTCGCAACACCACTCCTCTCCTCCAGTCCATGGACCAACAAGTGGTTTCTAATTTTAAGAAGCTCTATACGAAGGGTCTATTTGCCAGGTGTTTCCAGATTCCCAACAACACGGATTTGACACTTCGTGAATTCTGGAAAGCCCACTGCACTGACCTCATTAACAAGGCATGGAAGGAGGTCTCTTACCGCACATTGAACTCCACCTGGAGGAAACTTTGGCCAGGTTGCGTGGCTGATAGAGACTGTGAGGGTTTCGAGCAGGAGCTAACTATTAAAATTGTGAACGAGATTGTGGCCATGGACAAAAGTTTGGCCTTAGAGGTCAATGAGGAGGATGTGGAGGATCACAAAAGAGAACTCACCACTGAAGAACTAATAGAGTTGCAACGTGAACAGGTGAAGACTCTCCAAGAGGAGCAATCAGGGGGAGGGGGATGAGAGGACAACAGTTTCCAGTGAAAAATTTAAAGAAAATTTCAGTAAGTGGAGTGATGTGCAGAGTTTCATTGAGACTCATCACCCGGACAAAACTGTGAGCAACAGAGCAGTGAACATTTTAAATGACAATGTGATATCTCACTTTACAAAATTTATCAGCAAAGAAAAAAACCCAGAGAACCACCTTCCAAAAGAGAACATAGAGAGAAAACACCAGCATTACAGCCTGTACCTGAACAGTTGCCTGACGTTCTTATGGAATGAGACTCTCCTTCAAAGGAGTAGTCCTCCTCCTCTCCTCCTCCTCCTCCAACACCATTCACATGTGCCAGCAACAATCAACCACAAAGGTAAATACAGTAGGTCCTTGTATAATGTGGTTTCGACTTACGTCATTCCGACGTTGCGACAAAGACCAAAAAATAATTAATAAATTAATTTATTGACCTACCTGGCTGGTGCGGTACATTCAAACCACGCGCCAAAATAGTTTGTGAGTGCAGATGAGTAACACAAAGCTAGCAGCACTGCCGTATTCATATTTATCAAGTTAATGGCTTTATTTATTTATTTGTTTTATATTTGGTTATATTGAAGGATTATATTGGACTTAAAAAAAGCACATAGCTGTATATACGATTTTATTCAAAATACACACGAATACAAAGCTAGCAAACACAGCTGTACTGCATTTGTATATATCAAGTTAATGGCTTTATTTATTTATTTGTTTATATATTTGGTTATACAGTATGGAAGGATTATATTGAATTTAAATAAACGAAAACAGACACATAGCTGCAAATATAATTTTGTTCAAAATACACACGCATACAAAGCTAGTAAACACAGCTGTATTCGTATTTATCAAGTTAATGGCTTTATTTATTTATTTATTATTTCATATAAGGTATTTGGTTATATTTAAGAATTATCTTTTTTTATATGCAACTTGTTGGTTTCAAAACAACATAAATTAGCAGAGAAACTGCACACAGAAATATGTATATCACATTTAGTAGGCTGCTAAACAGATATACGAATTTATATAATTGATAACGAAGTAAGGGGTTGGCAATTCTACAAATATCTTATCACCCAAAAACATCATAGGAGTGTTAGTTATAAAATTTTAGATAAAATAAGAAGTACGATATTCCAGGTTTCTTCGATTTGTGGATACTCAGATAACTTGAGATGAAGGGTAAATTTTTAAGAATAAAAGAAATACCTTGCTGAATGACAAGGAGATGCCTGGTGCCCTCAGATCTCATATTAATGTGCTCACTGGGTGAAAGTGGGATGCCATCTTTCATCCATAAAACCTCAGGAGGTGGTGTTCCAGTAACATCTATTTCCATGTGGAGTCGCTCCCCCACACTAACAACAGCAGGGTGCAACCGCTTTGATATCACGGGTGGGAACTGAGTTTCTGAGTAACAAGAGAAAATTAAAAAAAAAATAATAGATATGTATAGTGTCTTGGATTTCTGCCAACAAAAAAATTATACTGTTGTTTACTAAATGCTAATAATAATTTGAGTCAAATGGAGTAAGAGGTTTTCGTCTTATATACATCAAATAGACCTGAAGACATAATGTGGTGATTCATGTCTAAGATACTCACTCTTAATAATAACATCACAGGTGCACTGCGCCATGCCAGCATCATTTTTAATGATGCATGTGTAATGTCCACTCTGGCTCTGGCTAACATTTGGCAGTATCAGCATAGCTTTGTTAAGGCGACTTTCTATCTGGGCATCCTCACTCACAGGGCCACCATTTCGAGTCCAAGTAACAGTTGGCTCTGGATGGCCTAAGTGACAAATGGAAAAGGTTATACACTGGTTACAAGTTGCTATGATATCCAGTTATCTCACATCTAACTGTACGATCACTGATAACAATTGGTACTTTATATCTTGAGTAGCAGATAAAGTTGGCAATAAGGAAATAAGTTTTATATAATACAAAGTCATTTATAATTTTCTTGAGTCAAAACAAAAAAGTATGAGTCATAGTTTTAAAAGAGCATAAAGTTGAATATAAGAATATAAGAGAAAAGAAATTACCATCTATGGTACATTCAAGTACAACACGATCCCCATCATTAGCTATCACTCCTTGAAGGGGAACGATAAATCTTGCAGGAGCTAGTTTCTTCTTCCCAGCCACCAGCTTCTTTGGCTGTGGCATTACAGTTGCAAAGCTGGATGAAGAATCTTGTTCAATCTGGTGAGTTATTCTGTCACCCTCCTTTTTAACAAAGCTGACCTGAAATTTATAAAATGGATGAAAAAGACATGGGAATGAATTTTCTTGTGTAAATGAACACATTTGACTGTTTATCGGCAAAAATGATGTTCAAAAGGCATGGTGTGCCACATATTAAGTTTTTCCCTTTTGCAGAGTTCTATTAAAAGCTAGATTTTCCTTCAAGGCAGTTCTTTTAAAACAACACTACCCGATAATTATCATCTACCTAACTTAAAATGAACATGACTAGGCAAGTTTTGCAAGAAAAATAATTTCCTTGCTGGAGAAAGCAACACCATAAGCACTAACGAAAGACAGAATACAGAAAGGACAACACTGTTCTATATAGAGAATACGGAATAATGGATTATATAAATTCGAATACTTAGAAATTATGTTAAATCAACTAAGCAATAAAGGATTCACCTCTCTTTTATTAAGGTATCGCATAACTTTTTATTTTTTTATTTACCTTCATTTTATCCTTAATATGGTAGTGTTCTACAACCATTACAAAAAAATATAAATACAAAATTTGGTTAATATACCATGGTTTGTACATACAGTGATATATTATCGGTAAGTAGTACTATTAATGAAGGACATATTTTGGCAAGAAAAATACTGAAGGATGTAAAGGTTTACTTTTTCTGCCATAAGAACTGCAAACTCGCGTGACTTCCATGCATAAGATGACTATAGTTGACAGAGTTTAGCTATCACTCTAATGGACATTATTACACACATACTATCACACTAATGGAAATTATTACACAACTGCACACACAAATATATATATATATATATATATATATATATATATATATATATATATATATATATATATATATATATATATATATATATATATATATATATATATATATATATATATATTCCAGAGGAGTTTTGCATCATCTCAAATAATCTTCAGGCAAAGAATCCTAAAATAAAATAATTACTTTAAAGGAATTTACATTTTACCTTGTCACTAATAACTGCTGAAGCCCCTGTTTCCTGCTTCACCTCCTGCATATGTGAGCCAAATACCTTTTAAGAAGGAAAAAAAAATAAATGCTAAAAGTAAGAACACATATATGAGACTATTGTATTTATGTAAACTGTTAAATGTGTGATCATGTAATAACAAAATAGTGGAATAGATTATAAAATCATCTAACAACCTGTTCTGAATATATATATATATATATATATATATATATATATATATATATATATATATATATATATATATATATATATATATATATATACAGTAAAAAGGTTAGCTGATACGGAGAATCCATTAACGAACTGATAGTCAATGATGGAGGTTCAACTGGGAAGAACTCATGAGATAGGCAATAAACTGACTTCAAGCAATATAACAGATATAAACTGAAAACATGGAGACTATCTTGGTGACTTCATCAGAGCCCTTGGAATGCACTCGAGGACTGACTGAAACTTTGAACTGACTAATTTCATGTTCAGTGACTGGGAAAGGGTCTCAAAGCAATGTTTGGGCCAATCCGAAATGCACCCTATTCAAAATTCCACAATTATAAGCAAATTGTGGCAACTTGATACATACTAAAATCCCTTCAAAAGAATCAAAAATATAATTCTAGGTAGAATATGTAATGAAGAATATGGTAAAGGAGTGCAACGAATAATAAAAGGGATCTTCCCTCTGTATTAAAGAATGTAGAATCTAAAACTAATTGCAATGTCTTTTTATTATGCTTTTACAATAAATTTGATGAATTATGCCCCAAACTTGGAATCCAATGGAATATTAGTGCGAGCACAGAAAACAGACTCCAAAGAGGATAACAAACTGGAGTACCCCCCCCCTTTTTGTGTTCACCACTATCTATACAAGCAGGATACTCATGAAAATAAATATTTCTCTTTCAAAAAAGTAAAAAGTTGCACAAAGGGACCAGTTGACACTGAGATCTCTAGGAAAATTTTTAGTCACTCAAATAATATTTTACTTTATTTTCTTCCAGTAAGGTCAAGAAACAGGGCACTTGTTAGCATGCATAAATTCTACAATGTACATATGCTGCCCTAAAATATTCAAGAAGAAACTTTCGTCTTAATTTGAAACAAAAATATATGAAGTCAAATGCACTCTAATCATACTGAAAGCTTAAGCTACAAAAATTTGTTTAGATCTTCTACCACAATAAAAAAAAATCCAATAACTTGCAAATATATTCTTTTAAAACATCCAGTCATATAATGAATATCACACCATGAAATTGGATTAAATATCTAAAGGTTAAACCTTGATAGACAGTGATATTCTCTATTTCCCACGTACAGAAAATGCCTGATCCAAAATTTATATCTCAACTCATTCTCGTTATCATATTGTATCATAATAACAAAAAGAAAAAAAAAGGGAACCTCAAGTTAAATATAATTAATATTTTTACAGTTATGGTGTAAAAGAAATATATAGCTGATATGTAGTACATATCAAACCTACAGTATTTGTAAGTATAAAATTGGTAAAAATATTACAATACAATACTTACTGAAATGGAAAACTGCTAAATTTAATAATTTTACTTAAAAAGTAATTTCAGTTTTTCTTTGACCCTATAAAATAAGAACAATCTATATATGGTATTTACCTCAACTGTGGGTTCTCCAGTGGCCTTTTTAACTTGTGAGGAAGCAGAGGTAGACATGGTATGTTTCTTTTCATCTGTCACACCATCTGATGTCACCACCTGTAAGATTGCAGTCATTTAGGTTTCATTAACATGTGTAAAATATTTATTACCGATTCCTTTAAAAAAAATTACAGTATATATATATATATATATATATATATATATATATATATATATATATATATATATATATATATATATATATATATATATATATATATATAATATATATACACACAAGGGTCCTCAACTTACCTCACAGTTCCTTTTCTCAAGACGTGACCTGACCCGATTTTCACTTAATGCTTTCTCATCACCACTAGCAGCTTCACCTTGCACCCTAAGGTTATGCAGTAACCATCTGAATTCCAGATCAAAACTTAGCACGAGGGTCTGCCCCTCTCTCTTTTATCTCTTACTTTAATTTTCGTGCTTTTCCTTCCAATTTCTTTATATCTTTAATCCCCTCCCCTTTTTTCCCCTCCTATCCTATCCCATAAAAAAAATTATGCAAATTAGAACGAGCCTTAAACCGCATACACCAACCCCTACTGGCCACAAACTCTTCACTTTTACTCCCTTCCCCCTTTTCCTTCACGGCATTAAACAATCACTTAGCTCTTTCCCGAATTAACATGAGGCTCACTGGGATACACCGTTGATGCTGGTCATCCAGCCAGAGCACTAATAAGCTTTCTATTGGAATTATTTGGCAACTACGCTGCTTAGTAATCTCAGTGGACTTCATAGGAGCAGAGCCTTTCACATTATGTAAGGATGCAATCTTTATCCTTAATAGTTGTCGCCCCGGTCAAATGACTTATCCCCCATGACCGGCCAATGTTGGCTGCAGTTCTCCCTTTTGGAAGCGTTTTACTATATCTAATTTCACTTCCATGATGACAGCTTTCCTTTTCTTCAAAGCACTGCCATCAAAAGAATTACTATATGCTTGGGAAGCAAAGTACAAGCCAAAAAGTATCGCAAAATATCCGAAGGGTGAATCAGCACGAGAATAATATGGCATACGCGTCTTACACAGTCTATGCTGCGAGACAATGTATTCTTAAGCCACACTCAGCAACTGTTTCGAGGGCGAAGTTCGTATCGGCAACTATACACATGTATTTGGTAATTTTGTAAATAAATTCAACTAGGTCCTTCACATAAGCAAATATACAAACAAATACAAAATAAAGCCATTAACTTGATATATACGTACACAACAATGCCACGTGACGACGTATTCTTCAGGAACAATCAACAAATTGTTCTGGTGAAGATCGTATTTACGACTATGGATTTGGTAATTTTGTACAGAATTTCAAACTCGGTCCATAACATGACCAAATATATGAACAAATATATAAATAACAACATTATATTGATATATATGCACACAACAATGCCGCGTAACAATGTATTCTTTCGTCATAATCAACAAACTGTTCAGCATGCGAAGTTTGTATTTATGACGCAAGCCATGTAGGTCGGAAAAAATGATTTATTAATAATTTATGGAAGATGCATCACAACCACGAAACATCGTTAGTCAAGGACATCATAAATCGAGGACCCTTTATATATATATATATATATATATATATATATATATATATATATATATATATATATATATATATATATATATATATATATATATATATTCAAATAAAACATTAGCAAATGTGAAAACACAACTCATATTTTACCCCCTGACCGGGACTCGAACCTAGGACGCGTAATTACTGTGCCAAGGCGTTATCAACAATAACATTGAAGGTCTAAAGGAGAAGCAAACCTTATAGTTAAACCGCTATACTGGGAATGAACGCATTCTATGTGAATGCCTTTTTGTTCATATTACAGCATCTCTAACCTCACTCGTGGCTTCGTTTTTCACATTTAATTTAAATCCCAGCTATATAAGCATTAATAATAATCAAATAAAATATACTAACATATGTGGATGCATGAATCATATTTTAACCCTGACCGGGACTCGAGCCTAAGGCACATAATTACTGTGCATTCTATCTGAATGCATGCATTCCTAGTATAGCAGTTAAGTTGTAAGGTTTGTTTCTCTTTAGACCTTCAGTGGTGTAGTTGATAGCGCCTTGGCACAGTAACTATGTGTCTTAGGTTTGAGTCCCGGTCAGGGGTAAAATATGATTCATATATATATATATATATATATATATATATATATATATATATATATATATATATATATATATATATATATATATGAATCATATTTTACCCTTGATGGAGACTCGAATATAAGACACATATTTACTGTGCCAAGGCGCTATCAACTACACCACTGAAGGTTTAAAGGAGAAGCAAACCTAACAGCTTAACTGCAATGCTAGGAATGAACGCATTACTGCGATGATAGGGAGCTGCAAAGTATTATATTAAATGTTTGAATAAAGAAATATAACGCACTGCACTATTAAGTACACTTATATTACTTATGGCACCTGTTATATCAACATACGGGTTGCAATTTAGTTCCAATAACCATCAAATGTGAATGTAGTATTACAGTAGTTATAGAAATAAAGGCGGTCTTTACCTTGGTCATGTGACTACTCTCCATGATGGTGGTTTGCTGCATCATGCTAGACATGGAAGAAGAGGTGGTATGAGTTTCCTTGCGAAACATGTCTGGTTGCTCTTGCTCTTGAGGTTGCTGCGGCTGTTCTGGAAGGATTCGTTTGGGTGCTGCTGAAGGTGGATCTGTTAAAGAAAATCTTGTTAGATTATGATGACTGGAGAAACAAGTAATTCTTAACAATAATTGCTATATTTGATGTAGCTTTATCTCTTTTCAGGTAATCATACATATGCTGGAACTCTTGCATATTATTAATTGCATATGAGCTATTATATAATTGTTTACAACAAAAAAACAGTGAAACAGATTACAAGAGAAATAGAAAAATAGAAAAATGTTCTCTGCCCTGAAGCCCTGTACTGAGGTCAACAGATAGACAAATCTGTGAATAAGTGATCTGCATTATCGCATTATTCCAAAATTACAATTATGCAAGAATTAAAGTGTACCAACTTTATTACACTTTCATATATTCTTATATCGTCAGATATCTGCAACAATTATATCACCACCAAGCATATTAAAATCTCCACATAGGAGAAGTTTAAGAAAGCCAAGAGCAATTAGGTACTTGTTTATTTCAGTTCACAACTGCTCCTGCTACTCACCTCCCTATTAGCTACTAAGTCCATAGGATCTTACATTACCACTAATTTCCGTATTCATTCCCATTAGCCTCTTATTACTATTTTTCCTTTCCTTCACACGCTTTCACGTCTTTTAACATCACCTATATTCATTCAATAATTCATCCGTCTCTTCTTCGGCCTCTAATTTTGTCCCTTTACCAATGCACTCCGTCATTTTCATCTCACTCAATACCATAATATCCAGTTTCCTTTCAACAAACTTATAAAGTTCTCAAGTTTTTGATGCATACCCTAACCAAACATATTTATGCATATACAGCTGAGAAAATGGGAATCATCTTAGTATCTCAAGCATTATATCTCTCTACAGTCTCTTTCAAAACAATCAGGGTATACATTGGTACCATTCTTACATCCCTAACCTAATCGAAATATGCATACTGTATATAATTTACAAATATATATATTTGTAATTTTCAATTTGGAAAATATAAATGGAACACATCTTTTATCTAAATGATAGGTTCATAATATGAGTTTTTAACTACAAGCAGACACTTGGACAACTCTAAAATTACACATACTGAACTGTGTAATACTTTTGTTTTCAATATAATGCTGAAGGCCGATCAAAACACCCTTTCATAATTGACTTTTTTTTTGGTATTTTTCACCACATTACAACACACATTTGTAAAGGTTCACAAGTTAACAAGGGTTTAGACATGGCAGATGCCACTATTGTCTCCTTATATTCTCAAGCTGTTTCAATAAAAGGATGCATATAGTTACCACTGGGGACTAGCCCTCTGCATTAAATTTAACCATAGTAAGAGTAAATGTATTCTCACTAATACAAATCATGTTAAACTTCTTTATTATCAGTCCTTTCACCAGTGTTATTTTAAGAATACTTGACAGATACTGGTATAAAGTGAGTCTATGCCATAAAAAAGATGGGATGATAAAATGTGGTTCTTTATATATATGTTCTTGAATTTTCTACTTTTGCAAAAGAGTAACATTAGATCTTTAAATTCTATACAAACATATTCGTAATGTGGCCACATTTTTCATAGATATATTACCAGTTATCTTGTGAAGGCTTGCAAGAAGGAGGAGGAGGAGGACAGAAAAAAAATTATTATTGCCCTGCCATTTGTTCTCATGCCAAAGTTCCACAGAAGATAATAGTGTTTGTTATAATACTTTTTTTTCTCTTTCCGCAGTGCCATTTGGAATCATGGCACATACCATGCAATGCCAATACTCTTCACCAAATATAGGTTCACATTTACTGTTATTCATTTATCCTTTTCTTATATTGCGTTCTTTTCTTCAGAAAGTAAAGTGAAATTATAGTTTCAATTTACTTTTATAACAGTTTGTAATAAACTGCTTTGGAAAAGAAAATAATTTATGTATTAAATCCTAATGTCTCTGGTTATCAGAGTTAAATACAGAAACTAATTCATGTACACATTTTCATTTGCTTTGCGTATATAATATCTAGAATAACTATTTATTCATATGTCACTTTACAAAGAAGTAGTATAAGTCATTTGACACTGATTCATAAGTATGAAATGATACAGTCACCTTTATAGCTCAGTAGAACCCTGCTTGGCTCACAAGCAGTAAACCCCGAAGCAACTTCCTACAGTGATATATATATATATATATATATATATATATATATATATATATATATATATATATATATATATATATATATATATATATATATATATATATATATATATATATATATATATATAATCATGTGGTAATCTCTGTCAAATCAGCAGAGTTAATGAGAACATCACTCTGGAGAATACAGAACTGTGTTTCCTCAATCCCTTCCCTTCAATTTCTTCTGTAGAGACCCTGAGGAAGATAAATGACTAGCGACCATCATATGGCAACCTCTGTCAACTCAGAGGGTCCAGTGATAAGACTTCTCTAGAGACCGATAACATGAGTATGTTTTTGATCCTCCATCCGTTCGCATCTCTTCTTCAGAGTTACTTTGGAATAAGGAGAGAGGACTAGTAAGCATCATGTGGTAACCTCTGTCGACTTAGCAGTTTCAGCACATATACGATTCTGCACAGTAGCCCAACAATATTTTCGTCTATCCCTATCCCAAAATATTTTCAACCTGAATGAAAGAGGAGGAGAGCTCAAATGCTTGGTAAATCACGACAATACTGTGTAATAACCTTTACAATCGTATTATAGGGACCAGGTAATAGTGAATACACTGTGAATTTATAATAATGATTTACAATTATAAGCTTTACTAAAAGTATTACTTTGAATACATATACGCTTTGCAAATCTGTAAGTTTATAAATGAGTATAAAACTTTCAACAAATATAAGACTTAAAACTATAAGATTTGCGAAAACTACAAGTGCTGTAAACTTTAAAATATATATAAACGTATGAGAATAAATATTACAAATATAGAACTTTTAAACAAGATCATAGCCTTATACTTTCAGCTTTGGCAAATGCATTATTTATGAAATTAACATACAGTAATTTAAAAGTAAAAGTATCATATAGACAAAAAACAACTGGTGCCGCTAGAGTGATTCCTACCTCTTAAAATTTAGATAAGGTTAGGTTACTGTGTATTTTCTAATTACCTGCTTAGAAAGGAATCACACTCCAGCAGAAGGCTATAATAAGGAATCACACTCAAGAAACACCAAATAATCTTTGCAAACATATATAATCTTTAGAGAAAGCACGGTTTCCTAAATAATGACCACCATTAAAAAATGCATATATTTTATGGGAAACTGTATATTCACGCACACCTCGGTTAATGTCTAACTATCAGTATCAATAATAGGGGTAGACAGTTTGGAGCTGGGGAATTATGGTGGGAAACTCTTTGTAACGCCCCGCGGTGGGATCGATCCCGAATCTATTCAGTGCCTGTGTTGAGCATTATAACCACTACAAATGCAATGAGCTTTAAATAATTCACAACACCTATAGTGAGAGCAGCGCGATAAATTAGTCACAGCGAGTAAGATGGAAGAAGAGATGTTGGTCAAGAAATATCTCTGAAAGGGCTCAGCAGCCCACAATAGCTAAATAGACGAGACACAACACGTGGTGTAAATATGTCCTTCCTTAGTCACGAGCAGGAGAAGCAGTAAAGACTTTCTTTTTTTGTCTAGTTTTTCTTATATTTATTTTCTGCAGCTAGTGCCAGGGGTGACACAGTGTGAGTGTATGTGAATTTTTTTTCTCTTGTGAACTGCTTCTGTTTGTATTGCCAAGTCCAAAAATGACCGACCATAAAACAGGCATGGCCAACAGCAAGCGTCAGTGAGTTAATGGAGTTGCATGCGTTTGACCAAAACAAATATATTTACCAGTGTACAAATTTCATCCACTCCCACTCTAGGGGTAAAGTAACATTACTGTTTAAGTTAAGGGTTAATTGGATAGTATCTTGTATTTCAGCTAATGACTTTCAAATGCAGGTCGTACTTAATGACATGGTTGTGACGCTTTTAGATTTCAACAGTTCTCGAATCTTAACCGTGATTTTCATGCTCTCTCTCTCTCTCTCTCTCTCTCTCTCTCTCTCCTCTCTCTCTCTCTCTCTCTCTCTCTCTCTCTCTCTCTCTCTATCTATCTATCTATCTATCTATCTATCTATCTATCTATCTATCTATCTATCTATATATATATATAATATATATATATATATATATATATATATATATATATATATATATATATATATATATATACTTCCAGATTTGGAATTTTATAATTTTGTATGGAAGGATTTCTAAGAAAGGTTCCTAATAAATATGCATAGGGCTAGAATCCGCATAAATCTATATAATTATTACAATCATTATATTACGCGTGGATGGAGACCGAGGTACCGTAGTAGTTAGAATACTCGACTCGGGAAGTGTCAGACCCGTGATCAAGCACAAAAAGAGGTGTTAGGAAGAGCATCATCCAGCCTTAACTCCCCAGCCTCAACTTGTCTGTGTCCCCCTCCATTCGAATGGGGATTCATAGTAACACAAAAAATGGCAAACATAATATTACGAGTGAATGTCATTCTATCAGTGGCCGGTTTCTCAGCTATAAAGGGCACAAACTGAGAGTGTATAATATTATTGCTAAATATACAGTTTGTACAAATTAAATGCTTGCATACATTCATTCATACATACATACATACATACATACATGCATACAAACATATATATATATATATATATATATATATATATATATATATATATATATATATATATATATATATATATATATATACATATATACATATACATATATATATATATATATATATATATATATATATATATATATATATATATATATATATATATATATATATATATATATATATATATATATGTGTGTGTGTGTGTGTGTGTGTGTGTGTGTGTGTGTGTGTGTGTGTGTGTGTGTGTGTACACACTGTCATTTAATAAATTAGTGAAATATTTTTAGTAATACATCTTAACGTGAGGAAGATGAATACAAAACTGATAATAACAATATTTTCCAGAATGGAATCATAATCAATGACATAAAATACAAATCCAACCCTAATTATATTAAAATAATGTCAAATCGTACTTACTTTTCACCTTAGGCGTAAGTTATGAAATGGTCGAAAAGCTGATTTTTCACATCAAGTCACTGCACTAAATAAGCGATATATGACATATCACACATCTTTTCGTTGCATAATTATATATGCTTATAAAAAACTTTTACGGCATTACTTTCTTACCAGAAAGTTGTATATATAACAGAACGTTTTTTTGTGATAAAAAAAAATTATAAAATAATAAGTAAGTAATTTCAGGACAAGTTTTATTTTACTTCGACTAGAGGTATCGATCGAGCGAGTAAGGTATCCATGGGCACCCTGGCAATGTCTGGTACCACTCGAGACACGAAAGCCAGGAGAGAGAGAGAGAGAGAGAGAGAGAGAGAGAGAGAGAGAGAGAGAGAGAGAGAGAGAGAGAGAGAGAGAGAGAGACTATGACTATGGCTTGGCTGTTTACCGAGAATTTTGCTTCACATTTTAAGTCTTGATGCTCTCAGGCTAACTTCACACTTCAGTTGCGCTACACCTCCGCCTCTCTCTCTCTCTCTCTCTCTCTCTCTCTCTCTCTCTCTCTCTCTCTCTCTCTCTCTCTCTCTCTCTTCCGCAAAGCGTTACGCCCACCCCTCATCCCACACAAGTCCTGCCTGTTTACCTGAACACCCCAGACATAACACTAACAAGTGACGTCACAGATTTTCATTCCAGGCGCCCGAGCTCATATCGGATATTTTCAACAAACTGCCTACCGCAGGTAGAGAGAGAGAGAGAGAGAGAGAGAGAGAGAGAGAGAGAGAGAGAGAGAGAGAGAGAAACTCAAAAGTTTATAAAGATAAAGTTCTGGATATAATTTTTTTTTTTTTTGCTTTTGTCTTTATTAGTCATCTTTGGGGGATGGTCACAGATGGATTGAATCTGGGGCATTAAGGCTGAATACCCTTCCTAGTTCCTACCGCTCCGCAATGACCTCGAAAGCGGGTCCATCGCCTGAATCGAGCAATCTACCAGCTAAATTACGGCGGTCCCTGGATATACGCATATTACAACTCATGATATCTAAAGTTTCACTTCCTAAATCATGTCTTAACATTTTTATTACATTATGACTTGATAATGATTTGTTTGAATAGATTCTACTCACCCGATGCCATCTTGCTTACCGGAATTTAATGAGCGGTCTTCTCCCCTCCCTTATACTCTACTCCTAAAATATTGGATTCGGTTTTACGTCACGAACTCCCTTTTCTACTATGGGCTAGGACGATTGCCTTCTTGCGAAGGACTTGATTTGGCAGATGTAATCGTTACCCTGAGTGTATGCCCTTACTAACCTCAGTCCGTGACGGGGCGCGAACCCTCGACCTGCCGACTCAGAGTCGCAGCCGCTACCATTTTGCCACGGAGACTACTCTACTCCTAAAATATCATCATTCAGAAATGTTGAGTTGTCAAGAGAAGTAATACCATCGGTATTTACCAGTAAGTACTATAATAAGTTGCTCCTTTAATCTAACTCTGCTACCAAGCAGCTGTGATTACTCATACTTATACAACATTGTATGAAAGTATTTTCATCTATACAAGAGGCAGTTTTACAGACAGAATAATTGTATTCATTATTACAAAATATTTTCTGGTTTGATTTGCCTTCACGAGGCGTTTTACGGAATGACGCAATTTTATGAGTACAAATCCTCTTGGAGGTTATACATCTTAATCTACGATGCTTTCTTAGATTATCTAATGTTATATTGCACTTATGGAGTTATTCACCACCTTTTCATAATTCAGCGTAACTCATAATAACTCAGAATTCTAGAGAGAGAGAGAGAGAGAGAGAGAGAGAGAGAGAGAGAGAGAGAGAGAGAGAGAGAGAGAGAGAGCGAGAGAGAGAGAGAAGAGCAACGAAATCTTAAGTAAAAGAGTTATTAGCATTGCTCTTGGCAGTAAATATAAAGCAAGGTCGTACCAAAATTAGTTGGTTGTTACGCAGAGACCCTTGATGAAGCAAGCGTCACCCGAGAGGAATAAATTATGCTTATAATCTTCTTTGTTTGTTTGTTTACTTTTTAAAGTCTATTTGCCTATCCGAATATCCATCGAAAGATCACAATCTGTTACTTATTTTTAAAGTACTGGTTGCGTCGTTTTAATGATACCTAAAGAGTTTGTGGCGTTGTTCTCTAATCACCATTAGTTTTAAACACTGCAAAATTAATAATGTGTTGTTCTTGTTTGCCATTTAATGTGTCATTATTAATCCTCATTTGAATGGATGTGGATATACAAAGGTTGGGGATGGGGTATTAAGGCTGGATGCTTGCCTAACGTCCCGCAGTGGACTTTAACACGGGTTTGTAATTTTTTGAGTCGAGCGCTTTAACCATTGTGCTAACGTGGTAAAAAATAATAATAATAATAATAATAATAATAATAATAATAATAATAATAATAATAATAATAATAATACTTAGTAATAGTATTAGTTCAGAGCAGCGTAAAAACTTTCAATTAATTTCAAAATACATATAAAAGAATTTATTTCAAAGGTCATCTTGGAATGACTGCAAGCCTTTCAATATTTTGAATACTAATATTATGCATTCTATAAAACTAATAAAAATACAGACATTTTGAAACTTATCGTAATCAAATAGAAGTTGGAAAAGATATACTCCCCTTTTTCAAGGTACCAATGAAATATATATTTCACCATTTCTGGTAAAAGACACTGTTTTCATGTACTGGCACTAACATAAATCCCCTACGATTAGCTTATCACCAAAGATCTCTAAATCTTGACTAAATATTTTTTATCCTCTTCGGTTCAAATATGTCGCCATTTTTGTCTCCGGAATCTTGAAAATAGGTTCAACCAAATATACAATTAGGTGTTAACGCCAGTAAACAAAGCTACTAAGCTAGTCTCTGAGATAGTTCTTTGATTGAGATAGTTCTTTGATCTCAAGAGCTCTTGTATACTTTTAGAAGTTTAATCTCCTCAAGGTGGATAATAATTACTTTATCAGACCTGGAACCCGTGATTTTTGTTGGTTACTAGTGGAAGAACTAACAGGTATTTGTAGACAGGTGTAAGTTTCGTGAGGATCTGTGAGCGTTTCTAAATAAAATTTACACTCACAACACTCTTTGTTCTTTTTATATAGGAAATATATTCTGAGGTTCTTGAGAGCACATGAGGAGGTCAACAAAAAATCTAAGCATATACAGGCAAAGACATTAGATACATATAGCAAAAGGTCTTCTTGCTTAAAAACTTGGAGCCATGTACAGCAATTTCTTATTTCCTAGATCTTGAATATGCACACAGCAGAATAAGTAATTTACTTTAACGTGAGCAGTTTTAAGTCTGCATACAAGAATCTATAATCATACAGTAAAGGAATAAATAAAACTAATGAATGTTCAAATCTTAAATATGTCTTGAATGACCTTTCTGAAAAACCGAGTATGTCCTTACACATACAAGTAGATTTCACAAAACTTCGATCTGGTATGCCACTTTCTTTTTAACTTGCACATCTGTCCTCTTCTTCAAGGTGTTGTAACTCGCTGTACTTTATATATATATATATATATATATATATATATATATAATATATATATATATATATATATATATATATATATATATATATATATATATATTA